>JAMKCH010008098.1:0-34264 GCA_023653785.1 Ophioderma brevispina
CTATGATGACACAATTTGGGGGCCTCAAAACTCTCGTTGCCACCTTTAAGAGAATGCCTTCATTGTGTTTGTTTTAGTGTGCATATTTTTGCATGTTACTCATTTCTGTAACTTACCAAGTCTAAGTTTATTTTTAAACATAACTATGTTTTTACATCACCAAACAAATCAGTTCAGGAAGAAACCTATTAAGAAATAGCTAACATAACCGAGTAGCTTTATTTTCCCCCATTCCATCAGCCAAATGCCAGTGGACCCTGTGTACATTCATTTCTCACAACTAGGAAAAACATAATTATCCAAATTCCACCAGCTATTTTTATTATGTAAAGCATAGATATGATAGACCCACATACCAGATCATAACCCATGCTGCTTTGGGTTTCCCCTGCAAATATATGTCAAAACATTTTGTCAATTTGTTTCGAATCCCTCAGGCAACATACATTTGGCAGTGTTGAGTTCAAAAATAGTTGGTTATTATCAACAAGTTGGGGAGATTTGGAGGCATGGATAGGAATTTAAGCACTGGAAATATGCCACCTATCAAACATCACTTACATCACTTTGAGCATGTGTTTATAGTGGACTTAGAATCTATGTGATGGGAATTGGGATTTCAAGGGGAGAGAAAAGGAAAATGGGATGGGGTAAATTGGTGAAATTGTATGAAAATGGGCAATTTGGTTCCAAAAAGTAGGCATTTCATGCATACTTTTTGGCTCAATTTTTTTTTTCACAACGGACTGGGACATGAGGGAGAGCTTCATTGAATCTGAGCAACAATTTTGGACTACAGTATAGTGCTGGTGAGGTATACATACTGGGGACACTCATATAATTATCTGATCTACAGTGCCTTACCGACCATTTGAAAAGGTTCTGTTGATGACAAAAATCTTCAGTGGGGTAATGATGCAGGTACAGTCCAGAAGGGGACAAAATCCCCAAAAAACATCTTGGTAATTTGTGATTAACTTGACAAAATGCTTGTGCCTTGTGTGAAAATTGCGACTTTACATTAATTTTGCCAAAAAAATAATTTGGGCGAAAATTCCCTAAGAGAGATGAAAATACATATTTTGGTCCATATCGTCCTACTTTGTCAAGCCAGAGAGGGCAACTTATCTCCCCATCCATCCAATGGGGTCTTTCAGTGACAAAGAAGTAAAAATGAGGGTCTTTTAGGGCGATAAATAGATAAATTTTGGGTCACAGTATATAGCGGTATACTTTCTACCCAATTAGAGCTTTTGGATGTACATTTTCATAAAACTGAAGATGACTACAATTTGATGACTACAATTCTGGAAGTACCATTTTTGCTAAATATGTGTGTGTGGAATAAAAAATGGGTCTTTGTTGACAGTGATACAAATATGGGTTTTGGGGTGAGGTAGACCAAAAACATGGGGATCCTTGACAGGCAATCAGTGAAGCAGGGGGATAGGGGGTAAACTCATACATATAATCTGGTGAGTTCATAATATTCTTGAGTCACCCAATTAGGTATTTCTACCTGAGAAGTCAGCTACGATAAACTCACATTGCCCCATTTATGCAACCCTGTTTTTTTTTTAAATCATGTCACATCCCAGAGAGATTGGCAACCACAAACCCCAAAGAAAGCCAGTATCAACAAGTGATATCCTAACTGTAATTGTACATTAAGTTCCCATTTGTCAAGATTTGTCCACGTGCTTAACATGCACAAACAGCACATCTTGGCGAGAAATCCTCTTGTCACATAGGCCACGCAAGCCTAATCTTTTTAGGGAGTATGCTTAATCCTTCTGGCTCAGAACTGTCAGTCGCTTAAAGGCCTTACCCTATACCTCAAAACGAGGACGGTGTCACTCTTATTTCCCAATTATCCTAAGACGATTACATATTATATAGGATGCTTTGATTAATTTCACTACTCTTTTATAGATTTCTGATATATCCAGAACTTTCATGTATGGATGTTGGAGCTACATGCATACTCATTTTGGTTTTACTCTCGAGCTCTCCTTCATTTGTTTGAAACCTTAAAGCCTGTTATCGGAGAGATATCCTGCTCGTAATTGTATAGGTTGACCCCCCCAAAAAAGGTTAAATTAAGATTTTAATTATGAATAAAAATGGAAAAAAAGACTGGAAAAGACTGTTTCACTTTATTATGCAAGTAATCACTATATTCCCTAGTAACATATGCACGGCACACATTGGACAGCTGTCAACATTCTAAAATGGGTGTTGTTTACTTTGCTTTCCTCTATTATGCAAATTTTCCCATCAAATCTTTACATATAGAGCCAAAAATTAATAAAAGTATGTTTCAGCTTCCTGTAGTTTAAAACCCTGAGTGCCATGTTTTTTTAGTCACAAAAGCTATGCACTATGTGGAAATTATTTTTTGAGAGAACTTTTTGTCCCAATTTTACAAAAATGTAAAAAAAAAATCTCTTAAAAATTCTCTCGGATTGTATCATTTACTTGATCCTCGCTTGCATTGAATTGAGTTTTGCTTTGTCATAGATTCTGCTAGAATCATGCATAATATATAATTACAGCTACTTGAAACTCTAAAATAAAGACTGAAATATACTTAACGCTCATATCACTGATGTCCGCGTAAACACAGTGCTCTGTGGTCCAGTGGTAAATCTCACGCCTAGATAGCAAGTGGACCGGGTTTGAGACCGTGTATTTTTGTCTTTATTTAATTCAATGCTTACCAGTTTCTATAATTCTCTCGGGTTGTATCATTTACTGGCCTCGCGTACACTGAATTGAGTTTCGCTTTCTCATAGATTCAGCTAGAATCATGCATATAGGTTATTCCCTTCTAAATACTTATATAATATTGGATGGCTGAGGTTGATAACAGACAATATCGCCCGAGCCTAGATCAAATATCAGGCTCGTCTTCGACTCGCCTGATATTTTCTTGGCGAGGGCGATATTTTCTGTTATCAACTGAAAAAGTAATCCAATATTGACTTTTTTAAAATTGAAGGTATGTATTCAATTTAGTGATGTAGAGGTTTTATACTTCATTTAATTATCTACTACCATCACGTATGAGCCTTTTTCCTTATATACGCAAAGAATTCGGAGAGGATTGTCTCCAACTCGCCCGTTCTTTGGACAAAACATTGAGGAAAGTCGCAAGGTTCCGTAACCATGTACGATTTAATCTAACCTGCTTCAACTCTCGGGTTACCCCGCGGGATTTACGGCTTAAGACTGATATCAAGGGCCATAAAGCTAGTCAGATTATTCAACGTGCTGAAAGAGCTCTATTAAATGAGAGAATAGGACAACGTAACTTACGCTTGATATTTTAAAATCTAAACAACAAGAATTAAAAGACGAACTTCGTGGGGTTCTACCGGAAGCGACCTTTAACCGGGTTCTAGATTACACGGAGTGTGCGCAGTTGAAAGAGCATTACAAGGTGAAAAAGAGACAGGTAGCCAAATTCAGCAGACTCTGAGAGGAACAAACTCGTAAGACTTTGTTTGGAGAAGAAAGTGCTAAAACATCGTCTGTAACTGATAACAGCAAAGACAAATGGGTGCTTAACCTTTCATCCCGCCCGTTGAATAATCACGAACAGTCGGTTTTGCAAAAAGGTCTTAATTTTGCGGTAGTCCCGGACAAAATTCCAACACACAGAGTTAGTGCCAAACCAAATGCAGTACTTGTAAACCAATTGGATCACGATCGCGCTGCTGAACTCAGAGCCAAGGTTGTTAATATACTCAAATCTTCGCATTTACCACAAAGTAACATCAGTAAAGAGGAAAGGAAGGCCTTGAGGACTTACGCAAAGACAATAACATACTTGTTTTGCCTAGTGACGAGGGTCGTTGTTCTGTAGTGGTTGACAGTAAAGCCTATGAGGACAAGGTTAAAGTCATTATTATCCGATACGCACACTTACACTAAGCTCCGAAGGACCCAACCTACAAATTTCAGGGTGAATTGATTAATATTTTGATAGCTCAAAAAGAGAAGCAGGACGATAAGTTGTATTACAACTCTACCCCACGGCAATGTAGTGTTCCAGCTTTTATTGGGCCTATACCAAAATACACAAAGTCCAATTGGCTCTAAGACCTATGTCTCCACATTGGTTCAGTCTCGTATGATGTGGCAAGATTCATCGCCGACATTCTTTCGCCTTTTGGTGGGAACCTCTTCTCCTCATCATATTGTGAACACGCAGACTTTTGTCAAAAAAATTACAGAACATTTTCGGTTGATGCTAGTGGAAACATTTAAATTTTGTATGAATGTTCCTTTCTGCTTGTTTACTAGCATTCCCGGTCGACAAAGCTCTGGAGGTAGGTAAAAAAATCCTAACTTCATTCCAACAACAGCTGGAAAGACAGGACATACCTCGATTCACACCACGTATTGTCACTACTCGAATTTTGCCTTCGCACCACCTATTTCTTTTCGCGGGGAACTTACCAACCGCAGGATGGGGCGTTGCGCTGGGGTCATCAGTTTTCTCCCTATCATAGCGAACTTGTACATGGAATATTTGAACAGTTGGCAATCACCTCAGCCCCTGTTGCACCTCTTGTTGGCTTCTAGTGGATGATCCTTTGTTAAAATTCATAAGTACGCCGTTTCTGGCCTTCACTTCACACAATAACGACTAAACCCCCACATTCAGTTACAGTGAGGAGAAAGGGATGGTCATTAGTCTTTTGGACACCCTAGTTTACGAGGAAAGCGATGGTTCTACCAAAAGTCGCGTTTTTCCAAACACCCTGACAATATTTGGATTTTAGGTCACATCACCCTCTAGAAACACAAACTGAGTGTGGTCCGGACATTAATGAATAGGGCGGACACAATTGTCACAGAACCAGCAGACCGAGCTTCAGAACCGCCACACATCAGCGAGTGCGCTTAAATGGTTGTGGGTATGCGCACTGACTTTACCAAAGCTCAAAGAAATCTAAGCCCAATTCTGCTTCTGCCACCAATGTTAAGTCTACTCCTCTGAGGAAGGTGTTTGCTACACTTCCCTAATAAAGCCTGTCTCAAAAAATGGTTACAATCAGAAAAAAATTGGTTAAATATGGAAATTTCAAAATAAGTCATTCTTATGAACTTAATGTTGAAAGAACAAAGACCAGGCTTTCCGATGGTTTTTGTTTCATCTCATTTGCTTTTGCAATCCAGAGATTATAATCAATGTAGTGAGATATTCCAAATTCGATTTTGTTGCCACTTTATGATGGGCAGAGTTGTTTCGCCCAGCTATGCCATACTGTCTTGAAGCTCACCAAAGATTGCAACTTTGACAACAGAAACAAAACACAGATTAAACATTTAGTAAACAAAGGAAGTCTACTTTTATCGACACAAGTTTTTAATAGTCAACATAATCAGTTTTCAATTGATAAAATTTCATTAAATAACAAACAATACAAATATTTATTGCACGTCAAGGAAATGGGAGCTTTGAATTTATATTTGGTATCTGTTAAATCATACCAGAAGAAATGTAATTGCAACCAAACAAAATTCAAAGCCAAAAGAATGGTTTTTTTTAAAATATTGCGCTTATCTTTGTTGCATTATAATTGGTGAATTTGAAGCAAAGTATCAAGTGGTGGTAGAATTTGCGTTTCATGATACTTCAAGACCATAGAACCTCTCTCCTCCAGATTGCTGTACGCGGTTGTACGCTCATGTTCTCATCTGACAAACAACAGTATGGGGAATTGTTTATTACTTTATCTTAAGGCCAAACTTACTTGACATAACTTCCACCATTATGTACTGTTTTCGTATCTTTAAGAGTTCCTTATGAAGTTAATCCCTTTTTAAAGAATTATATCTGTTCAAGTGTGAATAACTTATGTTTAACTAATTCGTTCACCGTTTTCATCACTCACAAGAAAGTGTCACAAACTCGATTTTTTGTGTTCCGCAGTAAGTAGAGTTTCTCTCGATGAAATAAGCATTGAGATGAAACCAAATCCTGGTAAAGCCGTGGTCTAACTTTCTCTTGAATTTGATATACAAAAAGCAACATACGTATGTTAGATATAAGATTGAAAAAATTGGTTGTGATTGTATTACCATTTTTTTGAGACAGGCTTAGAAGGGATTTCCAGCAGACTCCGCCGAGCCTTTCAGAAGTGCTGTGTCATCACCACAAAGTTTCCACACCGCTAAAACTTAAGGGGATCTTTAGTGTCACCCAAAGATAAAACCTTCCCAAGAAAAACAATCTGAACTGTTTATCACTCATTGCGAGGATTGTGACAGCACTTACATCGGTGAGTCCGGCGCACCCTCGGAAAACGTGTAACGACTTGTTCGGTAATGGGGAGAGCATGGAGGTATTGCAGGGAAGATAAAGCCAGTAGAGCTATGAAGGTAGAGATCCGTCCCTTCCTCCCCTCCTCTTTCTCTTCCTACCCCCTCTACGACTATCCAAACACCGTTTGACCCGCCGGGTCAAATTCTGGCTAATGAATCAAAACTTCCCCCAGAAGAGGCTTGAGGCCGATTCATACAAGCAAAGGAACCCTCTCCCCTCAATAGGGACAAGGGACTGGACCTAATTCCCTCGTCTGGGATCCAATTAACAAGAACTGGACTTCTCACTGACCGTGAGGTCATGGTTGTTTGATGTTTTCGTTCTTCCTTTCGCAATTACTTCATCACTCTCACTGCCGAAGGCATCAGCACAAAGTGACAACATCTGTACTGACCGACGACTGATGGCATCAGTCGAAAGATCTCCTACAATTGGAGGTATGTATTCAATTTAGTGATGTAAGGTTTTTATAATACTTCAAGTAATTATCTACTACCCTCAGTATAGCTTTTCTTATATCATCCAATATTAATTATTTTATGCAGAGGAAGCTGACTTACAAAAATAGTTTTAATTGACTTCAAATCTAATAAAAGATATTTGCGAGAGTTGCCAATATTTTTGCCTTATTGTGCAGTGTTGGGCGTATAACCCGCTACTCGTAACTGCAGTAATTGCCACCAGATGCATAATCATACTAGTTATTAGGTAAAGTTTTGGGGTGATACTGATTATATCTAGTTTGAGGAGTCTTTATCGGCGAGGGACAGCCCGACCCAGATACAGAATGCCGAGACTAGATATAGTCCGTGTCACCTCAAAACTCGCCTAATAACGATTTTAACATACCCAAGCAAAATAGCACAACATAAGGCCTAAGAAAATTCTAAGCGTGATTCACAAAACAAAACATCTTACAGTAAATAAAATTCCTTAAAAAGGAAGGGGCACCCCAAGGAGTCAGTCTTGTTTGGGTTGTTATCTATTTGGTTGGGGAAATACTTAGGTAATGAAAGAAATGGTAGACACAATATCATATTGAATTTTTGAAGTTTTTATTGCAACTTGCTTAGTCAAAAGGTTTTTGAAAATAAGTATAAAAAATATATAGTATATGAAATCCAAGAATATAGTATGAACATTTAGTTTTTGTTGGTGAACCTTATCAGACGTAACCTGTTGCATTATTAAACTTTGTCACCACCTTAGGGTCCCTGTCTACTACCGACCACAGGGCCCCTTTGCAACTATACCCAGGGCCCTTTTACTAGCTTCCCCAAAGTGCCAAGGTCTTTTCTTCATTTCGACTAGCCAAGACCCCCTTCCACCAACGTCCTGGGAGCCTTTTCACAGCTGTACAGAGCGTCCTTCCCAACTAACACAAATCCCCTTCTCATCTACAAAGAGTGGCCCTTTCCCAACTACCCGGTTCCCCTCTTCCAACTACACCAGGGCACATTTCTACATTAACCTCCACCACTTCATCCTTTTTTTATCTATATGGACACTTCCCAACTACCCATTGTCCTTTTTGGTTTACAATTGATTCCGTCAATGCGCCTATATGGATTATTTGGCAGAAGCGCTTGACGAATATAAAGGCAATAACCTCATTTGCATTACCACCACACGAAACCTTTACCAGATTTCCTTCTCAACTCCCAGAGTTCCATTTTCCCCTACCCCCGGGGTTCTCTTTCCAACAACGCCAGGGTTCAACATTATACAAGGGTGTTTGCCAATCACCCCTCCACCACACAACCCATCCATTCAGGTTCTCCTTTTCACCAAATGGAAATTGACAAATTAACTTGAAACAATTAATTTGTATTACTTTTTATTTGATATAATATCTTGTCATATTTTGCTCATTTTAATGCTTATTTTATTGATTTCATTAAGTTTGTTCGTCTTCGATATTTTTGATATTTCTTATTTCTTTTTAACGTTTAATTACTTACTTAACGTTGTTCGTATTTTATGCTCAAGTTCACATTGTTTTTTATTATTGCTGTTTTTATGTTTTTTATATAAACAAAATTTCAGCAATTTAATTTTTGTTCGGCTTTGTGCTTTTCATATTTTATCAACATGTATTTTTGTGTTTTTAGAGTTGCTTTTTTTTGTTTGTTATTATTTTTTCACATTATTTTTGTGTTATTAACTTTTGTTTTATTAAGCCACTGGAATTGGATATTTTTTTCCAGTTACCCCCGCCCCCCCGATTTTTTTTCATTTTTTTTGTCCCAAACTTTCATTATTTTTTTTTAAAAGTCATAATTTTTCGGAAAATCTTAAATACAGATAATAACTTTCAGCTTCTCATCATACGTCATGTCGCTCTGATCATTTTAAACATTTTTTGTTGTTGAGGGGTTTACTTAGTGGATTAATATGACAATTTGTAGATTTCCTTACCAATGCTCCTGATCATACTCTGCTGCGATCGAGCTTATAATATTCATCGTGAAAAATTGATTTTTTTTGAAGGAAATCTTACCTAAAAGTATCCAACTGTGATAAAAGTCTGATTTTAGATATATGAATTTAGGTTTTAGCTATCTTATACAATGATCAAACATTTAATTAAATCTTGACAATACTGACTAATGAAATAGTGACCTCCTCCCTTTTTTTCGAACAGTCAACGGGAAACTAACAGCCAATCCCATTGGCCTATATTTTTGTTTTTATTTAATCTACTTATATTATTTTATGTAGTTTGTAATTTATTAAAGTTTAAATTTAATATTGTGTTTCTTTTAAATTCCTTATTTGTTCCGTCTTTTCTTTTTTGTCTTTTTAGCGTTTTCTATTTTTCACTCATTGTTCATGTTCTTCGTTGACTTTTTTTATTTTGTATTTTATTTATATTTAAATTTATTTTCTTTTGTTTCCATTGCATTTTGTTTTATTATTAATCTTGCTTGTGTTAGCAACTTGCTTATTTTTTATTATTTTTACAGATTTTATTTTTATTAGTTCATTTTTTAAATTTTAGTACTTTTGTTTTTGTGTATTTTCATTTAGAGTTGCATCTTTTGTTATGAATTTTTTACATTATTTTTGTTCATTAATTTTGTTATTAATTTAATTTGCTTATATTCTTTTATGTATTTGTTTAAATTTAATTAAATATTGTTTCTTTAAAATCTTATCTGTTTTTGTCTTTTCTTTTTATGTGTTAATTTGCGTTTTCTTTTTTTTCAATCATTGTTAAATTGTGGAATTCTTTTGAATTTTTTATTTTTTGTATTTTATATATGTTTAATTATTTTTCTGTTGTAATTTTTGGTTTCATTATTATTATTGTTCATTTTCTTATTCCCAACTTCGTGATTCATTTAATCTTTGTAGGTTGTTAAAAAAACGGGGGGGTAAGGGATAACAAAGTAAACAAAGGCAAACATCTTTTCCTGGTAACAACATCTTCAAACCAGAACACAACTAAATAACAACAATGTAAAATCAAACTTCTCTTTGACCGATTTTCGACCAGGACCAACGGGGTGTGGAAATTTTAATGTAAGTGTGGTCAGCGCGCCTAACCACTGCGCTAACACAGGAACTTGCTCTATAAGAGTGTAATCTGCTCAATTGGGTCATAAGGTGATGTAAGACACTCGAGGTCAACGATTTTTGACATGACCCAATATGGCATTTTACGTGGAGGGACACCATATCAGTGGGATTTTATTAAAAATATTCCTTAAATTTCGCAGGAAAAATGAGAACTTTCTTGTTAAATCCTCTGCCGAAAGACCTGACTTTTTTTTAGGTCATCGGGTACTCCGTAACAACCTCATATATTTTCCAACCATATTTGGAACATCCATTATTTAACTATATCGTGATATAACGTAGAAATCCCCAATGTGGCTATCAGTTTTCCTACGGCGGTCCGGAAAGTGTGTGTCTATGTCACAGACTGCGAAATATATTATATTATTACTAGCGCCAGCGATTAATGTTATCTCCGGAAACGAAGGGGTTCTATGGTCAGATTTTTGCATCAGAGGGTCTGTTACTATGTTTTGTTTTGATATGTTCGTAATTGGGTCTGACCTATAGAACGAACCTAGCGAAAAAATTGAACGTTTTTGTGTGGGTACTTTCGGTGCTCGCAAACACTGTAAAAGTAAGGCACGCAGTCGCTACTGGCCGCATCCCTTACGTACCTTGGGGTACTTACCGGACCGCTGTAACGTTTCCACAAAGCCAACTATAGGTTGGTCGCCCGTTCGGCGCCCCTAAAAACTGTTGCCCTATTGTTTAAATGGAAAGTGCAGGTGACGAATTTTTCCAGCGCAAGAATCTTTGAAAATAACAGCCCTAAAAATCATCTTTTTCTGACTCACAAACAAAAGTTTGATCTATTTTTAAAGTCTTTTTAGGGTATGTGATGAGAGCGATTATGCTGACATCTTGTTCCAACTCGCTTCAAAAATGCTAAAAATCGCCAAAATTAGAGCAGTGATTTACGTCAAAAATGAACGCCAAATTTTCGGATTTTGTTGTCATGATGCATGGTCATGTATGCGCAGTTCCTAACTGACGTGATATGGACGTTGAGACACGCTCCGAGGGGGTGATACGGGATATATCTAGTCAGTAAATTAAGGCGATTATCCAATGAAAATCGAGGGATCTACATGATGGTATGATAAATATAATTACGGCTACTTGAACTCTAAAATAAAGACAAATACATTAGCACTAATTTCACTGGTGTAACACAGTCCTCTATGGTCCAGTGGTAAATGCTTTTAAAATATTTTTAAAAATTGCACATCAACAGGGTATCCTTTTTGGACACCCTGTAATACTCTGTTCTCATTTGTCAATATTTGTCATTCAACTGAAACCACATCTTCAAGAGAAATCCTGTATCGCACCCACAAGCCACGCAAACCTTAAAGCAAGTCCTTTCTTCTCAAGAGAGTATGAACAGACTTGATTCTTCTGGCTCGAAACTGTCAATTGCCTAACATGACTGAAATCTGCGATAGTGTCTTTTTTATTCCCTTAATGGCCCACTGATTACAGAAGCAAGGTAATCAGATTTATTCCCTTGTTGGCTTGATAACTAACAAGCTGATCAGTGGATCACTGTGTCGCCTGCCTCATATTCCCTATTTCGGAGTTGTCAGGTTTAAAACTTCACAAGAAATGATTATATATTATATACTTAAAATTGAAATGACAGCAATTGCAGAGAACCTATATAAAATTACACAGAATCCAGCACCAGGCCCGTACACAGGGGAGGTGCAGTGGGCGATTTCACAAAAGGGGCAAAAAGTCAACTTTACCAAAAAAGTCAACTCTTTGAAGTCCCAACCCCCTTCCAAAATAAATCCTATTTTGGACAACTTGGAAAACTGTATATTAAGGAGTGAAAGTGATCCTGCCTCTAATTGTACACTTTCAGTTTCCATTTGTCAAATTTTGTCTTTACAATAATTAGCATACAAATCACTGTAGATGTCTGGAATATACAAGTGAAATCTTATCTCTATGCAGGGCACAAATACTGGTTAGTAAGTTTGATCCTCCTGGATCAAAACTGTCACTTGCCTGTCTACCTGAAATCTAGGACGACCCGTCTCTGTCTGTTCCCATTCCATAGCAGACTAGTTAGTCCAGAGGTAAGACCCTTCCTGGAGCAAAAATAGTGCAATTTGTGCTAAGAAGTTATAACCTTTGGCACACACTATTGGACCATAACTCACCATTTCCAAACTGGACCCCAGCTGGATTCGAACTGTGGCGACCATTGCGGTCATTTTTTTACAAAAGGCCGCCATTCTTATTTTCAAAGTCTTAATATCTCTGTTAAAGGGGCAACGAGAGATTTTTGAGGGACACAGATATTGTGTCATATAGTAACTTTCCTATCGACTAGACACTCAATAGATCTCTTACCTTGGATTTGGCCACAGCACGTCTTAAAAGAGAGGAAAAGAGGTGATTTGACTTGCTTATATTTCAATATAAAACATAGGCTGAATTCGTATTTGCTCCTATACGAAAATTAGAAATTTCACAATTTTTGTACCAAAGAAAAGAAACATTCTAAGCTTAATCCTTCAGATGGGGATACTTTTAATGGAAAGCTTTACATCGGGCAAAAATCAGAATTTTCACATTTTTGGGACACCGTCTTTGAATCTCTCGTTGCACCTTAATAACAAGATAGAAGTGATTGGTTATACACTTGTTTTCAAGGTCAAGGAATCCAAATATAACGGGAGCTTTTTGATGATTGGGTGTCATCCATTTTTATTTTCAATATGGCCGCACCAATTTGCATAAAAACGGCACTTCTTATAGTTTGGTTAAAAAAATGATATTAGCATGCTTTTTGTGTCTAGCCTATGTTTTCAAGACCGACATATCCAATATAATCAAAAAGTATAACCCAAAATATCTTGTATTCGTCCCTCATCTTTCAACATGGCCGCATTATGAGTTAAAATTGCCCGTTGCCTTAAACGGAACACCCTATTATGTTAGGCATTTGTTACATGTTATCTATATTCTTAACAAAGAGTCCTGTTGATTAGTGAAATTAATTTAAAGAACTACTACCTGGAAAGTGGCATAGTCAAATAAAGCTTTGGCCGTGGTGGCGTCAACTATTTCCACCTAGGCTAAAAAATTCCTGTATAAGAATATAATTATGCAGCTGATTGGACCATAAGAAGTACAGTGGAGTAATGGTGACGTCCCCACAGCCGTAACTATTTGAAATTTTGCGCCTTCTGTAGGTTGATTTTTAAGTAATTTAATAGGTAAGGTTTTAGTAAGGTTTGATACAATTTGGCAAGAATGGTAAAATATTTTTTAAAGTTACATTAAAATAACAAATGGCCGTCATAGTTTACAATATTGATTTACACAGTTAAAACACATACTTCAACCGTACGAATTAAATATAAGTAATCTTATGGCCTGAAGAGTAACTTAATTTTAAAAACCGAGGTAGGAGATTTTCTTCTGCAGGTTAGGCCAATATACACTATCTTGTGGTATGTACACTTATTATCTATATACCTTAATATCGCAAATGTGAAAATTCAAGTTGGTTGGTGGAAAAATCCAAGGTTCATTCACACCCCCACACTCTCACTGGTTGTGCACAATTCCAAGCCTGTCTTCTACATTTAACTGTCCTCGGCATCGTTTCGTACATACAACTGGATGATTGCATGCGACATGCTTCACCAGCAGGTGGAAGAGTTCATCCAGGCATCTTCCAATGCGCATTGGATGCTTCCCAAACCCACCAAAGTCTGCTGGACTTGGTAACTCTGTGCTTTATATGATTGCTGCCCCATATATGACCTGACACATACCCTACTCGCAAAAGATGCTGGGCTAGTGCGTCTTTGTGTGGTGGGATGTTTTCAATCTCTCTACCTTTCTGAGTAAATAGCCTCAGCCTTTCACTATTAGTGCTACTTTCAGGGACTCCACGGCATACATGATCACTACTACCTCTCAATAATAGGAAGAACAGTTCGGACATCATATGTGGTTGGCGTATTGGCCAGTATGCAAAGGGTTCTGTGGCATTCAATCAAAGAACTCACGCAGACCAGGCGGAGTGTTCATTCCAGCAAACGCAGATGTAACGTCACATCCAGTCAAAGCATGGAATGCAGGAAGTGCTAAACACTTACTGATACCACTGATGTTGTGAATAGCCAATCTGGAGCGATTGTGGACAAACAGCTCCTACTCATTCAAGTGACTTATAGTAGAGGGGGCTATTGAAGGTCGAGGTTTCCAGATCACTTCGAACACAGGCTCATTGAGACTTTAATAACCCTGATCCCCACTTTCGAAGAAAAATGAACAAAGTGCGAAAACCAGGGTGCCCCATCAATAAATCCAAAATGGCCGTCAAATGTTAAAAATTCGATTTTTGACCATAACTCAATTATTTTTTGTTCAATTTGCTTATTTTGGTGCAAGACCCATGTTGGAGTATTAGGAAGTCATGCTATGCAATTTCATTTCACCATAGCCTTTCGTTTCTTGAAATGCCGTTTTGCTTAAAATGAGCTCTGAGGCGCTTTCCAATAAAAATGCGCATCCAACTTGATTTGGTTGAGTAAAATTCAAAAAAGTTGAAGGAGAGATTTATATGAACACTTGATCTGAAAGTTTACATGGTGATGCGGTTTTAAAACTGTAGGGCTTTTTAATGTCAAGAAAATTGCCCTCCATTAAAACCCACATAAAAGAAAGTTTGTTGACCCCTGTATATTCAATGAGTGTTTTCGGCCAATTTTAAATTGATCCACGGGAAAATGGCAAGTGTTACCACAGATCTTAATCTTCAAGGAAAATGATGAATCACAATTCTGATGATGGCCCACCAGGTAAAATTTAAAACTTTTGATATGATATGTCCATATTGGGAAAGGCCCTCGCAGTCCACTTTTATGCTAAAACTGCCATATCGGGAAGTCGTGGTGAGAATAGAAGTTGCATCTGAATGATTCCTTGCAGGCTAAAACCTGGGACTGGCACAAAAACGAAGGTGATTAAACAAAAGCTTACCAAGTATGGTCAAAAATATTGATTGGCAAATTTGGGGCCATTTTGAAGTTTGAGCGATTTCGTTGGGGGCACCCTGGGTTCGCACTTTATTTTTTTCTTCGAAAATGGGAAAAGCATCATTAAAGTCATTATTCTAGGCCTTGTTCGAAGTGATCTGAAACTAGGACCCAAATATGACCCTCTATAGCCCACCTTTACTTGAAATAAGCCAGTGTGGGCCAGTTCAGCAGACATATTAGAGGACGCAGCAACATGGCTGACACGGCTATCAAAAACGTAATATTATACGAGCTTCTTTGACTCTTAAAACAAAGGTATAGACACAAAAATCAATCAATATCCTTAATTTTCAATCAAAGTTTAATAAATAGGTCAATTTTGAGGCAAGTTGGCGGCCATATTGGAAAACAAAATGGCCGACACAAGATATTTTACATATAATGTCATATTTTGGATTCTTTGACTTGAAACATAAGGTATAGACATCAAAACTCAAATTCTTATCGTTGTTATTACCGAGATTAAGACTTTGAAAATAAGAATGGCGGCGCCATTTTGAAAATGAACCGCCATGGTCGGTCACCGGTCGATCCAGCTGTGGTCCCTTTTGAAATGTTGATTTATGTCATATTAATGTCTGGTGCCAATGTTACATTTCTATCACAAGTGCACGATTTTTTGATAATCATTCTGGACTAAGTTTATCACACCGATAGTGATGTTAGGCCATAGATGATAAAATAAGCATGTGTTGAATAGTGCAGTGATCTGACTTATCATCACAACGCTCATCCCGACCAAATTAGTTTGGCGGCGCTGAAAATTTGTTCTGTTAAGCTTCGTAAGGCCTTAACCAGGGTGTAACAGTGGGGGGAGTTCACCGCCGCCCCCCTCCCCGGCCCCAGGGAGTTTTGACCGTGAAATATGGCTGGAAAATCATGCTAAATCAGCCTTTTTTGCCAGCTCGACAGGAAATCTACTCCCTTTAAAAAACCACCTCCAACGAAAAAATCCTGCCCTCAAACCGGGAAATTTCCCCCCTCTGACAAGTACTCCCTGTTACGCCACTGGCCTATCCTACTACTAACAATTAACAAGTGGGTAAAATTGAGCTTGAGCTATACACTATTTCTTTTATCCATCCACTCTCCCCACCAATGAATTTTGGTGTCCTCAAGAACACATGAACAATATTACATGTTTCAAGTTTGAGCTGGTAGAGAGCGGGAAGCATTTTTAGCATCATGAATGTAGCCAGGGGTGTCCGGAGGGAGCCGTGTGCACTCCAGTGTTCTAAGAAAGGAGCAGGGCACATAATGAAAAAGGTCCCCACATTGCAAAAATTAAGGGCATAACGCCATTGACTTCAAGGGGGGGTTTTGGAAGTTTTCTAAAAAAAAAAAAAATCACCCACCATATGAGCAAAAAAAACTTTCCCCA
The DNA here is from genome assembly GCA_023653785.1 of Ophioderma brevispina. NCBI lineage: Eukaryota > Metazoa > Echinodermata > Ophiuroidea > Amphilepidida > Ophiodermatidae > Ophioderma > Ophioderma brevispina. The sequence goes on from JAMKCH010008098.1 coordinate 16,349, forward strand.
CTTCTCCATTAAAAAAAAACTTTACCCCACCTTAATTCCGAAAACACGTCCTCAAGTAGGCAAAAGAAATCCAGCCATGACTTGACCAGAAAAAAAATAAAACTTGCCTCCAAAACCCAATGAAAAAAAAAAAACTTGCCCTCAACCAACTTCCAAACCCCCCCACCTTGAAGTCTAATGGTGCATCCCTTAATTGGCCTATTGGACCCCTGCCATCGTGGTTTGGATTGTCCCCAATGATCCAGGATCCTATCACATGAACCATTATGTAAACATGCCATTGATAATTCTGACCAGGATTGTCATCCTGTTAGTAGCTTTGGTGTAACTTGAAACAGCAATGTCTCATCTATCTTGGTTTACTCAAACTACTGTTGCCTCAAGTGCTATGTTAGATTTCAGCTTCATGCCCCCATTTTCCATCAAAGTTGAGACTTTGGTTTACATAAAACTCTTTCACTACATACAACTCAGCCACATGTTTCTTTCTTTGGCCACATCCCTTTTGGTTTGAATACAAAATCACCAAGTCCTTTTTTGATGTGGTACCCTACTCTACCTGAGAGGATATCTTAAGAACCATTGACCCAAGACTATCACATTTGGACTCATGATGTATTTTTTCCACCTGACTTCATAAAAAAAAAATATACTTCAAATAATATATGTTGAACAATTATGAAATACGACTTTGTTGTCTCGACAAAACTCCGGCATACATTGGTTACATGGGAAATGTTCTTTGAATTGAACCTTGGGCAAAGCTTTAAGAAATGTCTCAAAATCCAAGTCATCCTGCACTTTTCAATGACCCTTTTTACGGGTGTTCAGTTCTCAAATTATGGGATTCATGTTTACATCAATTTCTGTGTATTAAGTTTAGGTGTCCTGTCCGGTGCTTATTTGTTCCTGCACATAAACATGATAGGAATACTCATAGAGCTTAGTCTTTTGATATAGAGAATCCTTATGTATTTATCAAGCATATATAAGCAAAGGCCAGCTTACCTGAAAAATGCTTTTAATCACCCTGTTCTTTGTCAGTAGGTTACCCATTATATCAACATTGTTTATGCTGTTGGTGTTGTTTGTTCCACTTTGTTTATATATATGTACAAACACGCATGCGTGCATGTCTTATGTTTTATCAGTTTTATCTCCAGGACAAATTTTTTTGCCAACTGTATTAGCTTATGCAATACACAGATTCTAATATTAACACACTTTAATGGCATTTATTATTGAATTTTTGTATAACACATATTTTACGTTAGTGTTCTTGGATTTTTTTGGTATGTCCACTTATTTTGCAGAACTGATTAAAGTACCCTATTGTTTTAAGAGCACACTATCCCATGTTATGTATTTAGCAGTGTTCTTCACCTCCAATCCCATTATTGTGTTTTTTCCATACATAACTATATATGTAATATGCTTGTATAGCTTTGGTGACGATTTAATCAGAATTGATTGATTTATTGAAATTTTACTTAGAAAAAAAGTATGTTGCACAAAGTGCCAATGGAATAGGAGAGAAAATATCCTGGAATTAAAATACATCTTGTGGCTGAAAATTATCAATTGTGGCTCTATGGTAAGTGTATGGATGTTAGTGAACTGTTATAAAAGGCTGAAAAAAGGGCAAAATGAAGTTTTCTTGCATTAAAAATATCCACTCCCCCCTAAGATCCCGAATATACCTGAGAACCATGAGATAAGACTATACTCTTTCCTGGGACTTAGAAATCACACTAATAAAAGTAATCCTTATGGATCATAACTGTCACTTATCTTTGTACCTAATATCAGGAACATGTCTCGTCTATTTTAATTGACCAGCTGATAGCAGCTGCCAATGCTGCAGAAATAGCATAATGCTTCAACAAGTCTTGGGCAATTTGATTTCTGAGAAACAGGCCTACACAGTGATGTTCAGGAGACGTGGGTGCGTGCTGACGACCAGCTGATTAGGGATTGGTAATTTGTGCTGAAAACATTTTATTCCATTATCTTGGTAATGCTTAACCCTAATTGTACCAAACACCAACAAATGCCAATTAATGCTGAGAAGTGAGAAAAACGCCTTCTAAGTCCCGGATGCCACTAATCCCGAGTGTAGCGAATGCATCATTCCCGAGACACGAAGGGGCCACAATATGGGCACAAATCGCTGCCGGAGACGGCATAGGGCACAAACAAAACCGCTGGCCGGGCCAGTGACACTGTCATGGCGGGGCAATCACCGGTCATGGGACTGGGGCCCGAAGGGCACTGGTTCAAGACAATCGGAATTTCCGGACTTCTCTATTCCCCTCTTCCCTTATTCCTGAACTCCCTCCCCGGCTTCCCGGGGGAGAAACAGAGGGTGTTAGGGTTAATGGAAACATTTTGTTCCATTTTACTTGTAATACTTTTATTTTTGAGCCACTGATATGAATGTTAATAAAGACACTAAGCAGTCCTAAAATTCTATCCTTATGTATGCAACAGTATGTGTGAGAAGGTTCAAATTCTGTCTTTACCTCCATAGTTAATGCAACCAATTTTTTAATTTGGATACAATGATTCTTATTCAGTGGGCGTGGTTAAGTAAGAAAACATGCAAATCATTGGTTGTTTCCTATTCCAATATGAGAAGATATTAGATGTGTTTACTGGCGTGAATATACGGTTAAACGGTATGCAGCTAGTCCGGGTTAGGTTAATTTTGCTTGAGTGGGATTAATGTATTTGAATGCATTGGATCAAGTTTAAGTAGTTTTGTAATTTTCTGTATGTGAAACACCTTAGTTTTCTACCTCGTTACCACTCAAGCCTAACATTTTTGATGAAGTTCTAACGACCCTAAAGTAAATCATGTATATACACATTCCTAGCATAAGCTTTCTCAATTGCCAGTGTTATTATTTAGCAGATTTTTCCTCTGATTAATGTTGGATAATGCACAAGTTCCTAATTTGATATTCAATGCTTAAAGGACACTATCAGTGAGCCACCCAAAAGAGTCAAAATATTTGAAATTTGCAGGATAGCTATAAAGTGAAGAAGAATAGTCTGTAGGAATCTCATAAGTGATTTTTTCACAAACTGATAAATTGATAGAAGGAATAGGAAGGAAACCGCATGTCCAAAAAATGTATCGCCATTCAAATCATGTATGTAGTAAGTGTCCGTACAGACAGTAACGACGAAAATATCTGATTTTGTCCTTATGAGTTGCTTTTGGTCCTATAACCAGTACAGCAGCAAACTCCCAAACGGGATTTAAAACACATCCCGATCGGGATTTTAGAACAACCCGACGGGACTATGAATGGGACTCTGATAGTTGAAGGTCAAATCCCTGCAATGTGATTGGACACATCTGATTTTTTTGCTAAAAACATTCACGGGGTTGGTATTAGGAAAGTTTTTGGGGGTCGATTTTGAACCAGAATAAAAGTCATTAAAGGTGCAACGAGGATTTTGTTTTGAGGCACCCCTATATTGGTCATAATAGTAGTGATTTCATATAGATAAGACCCCCAATAGATCTCTGAACGTTGTATTGGGTACAGAAATACCTTTAAAGTGTGAACGAAAAGGCATTTATTTGCTTATATTTCAATACAAAACATAGGCTGATTTGGTATTTGCTCCTTACGAAAATTAGAAATTTCACCCCTTTTTGTACCAAAGAAATAATTTTTCACCCCCTCTCCCCCTGCGTAATCCTTTCACATGGACATTTTTGATAAAAGCTTATATTGGTGCAAAAATCAGACTCTTCATATTTTTAGGGACACCTTTTATGTGAAAATAATCTTGTTGCACCTTTAATTATGACATCAATTTGAGGTCACTTTTAAAATTTTAGACTAGATTTTAAGATATAATATTTAACGATTTTTCAGCATAGTCTCAGACAGTGCCCTTTCAGTTGCACCTTTCGTAATCTACATTTTAAAATAAAACATAAATAAGGACCCCGAAACCTATTTCATTAAATATAGTTACACATTATTTTATCATGAATTTTAAAGCTTGAGTACTCAAAATTATACTCAGATTTTTATGACTCCTGGGTAATAGATCCTTATAAATAAAGTGCAACGAGTTAAATAGGAATACGCCACAGCTTCGGTATAACGCGGGATACAGACGGAGTACAATTTTGGTCATAATATTATAGGCATCTGTCTCATAAGATGCCACGAACAATCATGTTTTTGATCAATTTAAAAAACCCAACCAACAAGATTAAACATTATCGTATTTGATTCAAATTCACGTGGCTCCCGGTCCGCATTTCATAATGTTGTCTTGTAACGTTTTGTACAGCTATAGATGGGACATCATGTACGTGGAACCGTACACCACAACACAAGCGGAAAACAAAGTCGGTCACACCAGCACTTTCTTGGTAGCCCGGGCACTTAACCTGTATGCTGCGTCCCGGTAAACCAACGCTCAGTAACTTGACCGGACTCATAACAAGCTAAAACTAAAATCATTACGCACTCAAGTTCAAGCATCTGCCTCAATTAATGTGATATCCCTCAATACCATCATGCATCATCATGATCTTCTATTCCAAAAGATTTTCCGTGTGTATTTGTTACATTCCAAGTATAGGCATGTGTGTAGCGATCAATGGTATATATCCATGTACAAGACTTGCACACCATCACTTGCTGTAAATGACCCATTTCGACCGGGTTACCCCCATAAGTTGATTAGTCTTTCTTGCAGATTCTTTCTTTCACTTCGTAACGGAAAGTAACTTAAATTAATAAAAATCAGACTGTTGGGAAACGCCTGTAGATAGGAGGACTGTACCATTTGACCTTGGAATATGGCAATCTCCTCTAGGACTTGTGTATTTAGATGGCTTCCAACAACCTGTGAGTTTTGCATGCGGAAAAACAAAGGGAACAGGATTGGGCCAAATTGGGGATGTTAGTAGCCCGCTTGGGACGGTATCATAATCCCAATTGGAAGTTGTGATGGACTGATAACTGTAGGGTATGTTGATACCTAAACGTGTTACAAAAAACATGGCGGAGAGAGAATCTGATTTTTTTTTTGGTGATTTTTTTCTTTCTCGATTTTCTGGTGAGCAAATCACTGATAGTTCCCTTTTTAACCAACATTATCCCCCAAACATTAAATGTCCGAAACCATATAAGTACCTGCCACTGGTCATTACACAACTCCAGCTAAAAACATCTCACATAGGCTGACCTGTCTTCCTGTTGTAAATTTTCATGTCCTTATTTTTACTCTTAAAAGGTATACCCCACCCAGTGGCATTACACCAGCTTTTTTTTCAAGGGGGGGGGCAAAGGGGGGGGTGCATATATTTCCAGGGGGCAAATATGGCAAATATATTAAAAATGGGGCCCAATATATTAAATGTATAGGATAGGGCCTAGGTTATTTTCACGTAAATTGGATGTGTGCAGAAAAGGGGGGGGAAGTTTCTCACAAGGGGTCAGCTGTCCTGACCCCCTCTGGTTACAACCATTGCCCCCACCAATTACCCATTACCTTTTCTCTGTTTCATAGGAAGGGCCATTACCAAAATTTCATTTGAATCTGACATACCATTTTAATGGAGCAGTAATTGCATGAATTACAATAGCCCAATGAGTTACTCTACAAACTACTTCAAACATTTGATCACAAAGAAGGGGTGGTCCCTTCAGCTCCTCTATATCCGCCCTGGAAAGGGGGGAAGCTGTTTGGGGGGAGTATGTACAAACCTAAGCGACAGGTTTGTGTGATTAAATGGCAGACACATAGTTTGAAGCCAAAATGTTTTCGAAGATTTCCAAGTGCAAAAAATGTAAAGAGCAATGTTCGTATGTAAATCTACTCTATATTTACTATTCATTCATGCTAAAAAATTAAACTTAAATTCAAAGTTTCAGGGCATTCTCTTTCAAAGTGATGGAATTATCCTCTAAACAAACCATAAAATAAAGCAGAGGAGATGTGATAAGGAACATTTAGAATAATGATATAACACCTTTCACTGCAGAATCCTGTCACCACGCGTAGGTCAAGCACCTAGTCTCTGACGTACATAACCTCCCCATTATGGATTAAATGTATTTACAAGATTTCTGGGTTGATTATCCAAGTTCCTATCCTAGCAACAAATATTACCAACATTGAGCATTCCAAAAACCGCATCTTCCCATTCAATCCCTTTGTCATTACCGGGAACCCCCGCAAACCATAATACTTACTTTGAGAAACTTGAACTGTTCATTGAGGTAATTCCATGGGATCAACCTGGCCAGACCCAGTTAAATAAGATATGTGGACTACTGCTTTGCAACTTAGGGTTTGCACAGCTAGATTGTTTTATCCTGTAAAGGCAAAATAATGAAGAACAATAACATATTCTGAGGGGGGAAAGGTCATTGAAATTAGCACAATTTTCGGTAATTTTTGAAAAGTTGGTAGGTAACCTGTTTCCTGGGGTATGGGTATGATTGGGGATGATCAAATTCTGGGTGAATTCTCCTTTCCTTTGCTGGTGAACAAATAGCATCAAGTACCTGCTAGACCATTTAAGACATTGTTAATTAGGGTACTTAAAGCGGCACTGGCACATTCACAAAAATATGGAAATTTCTTCCAATTACTCTCAAATGATAGTCAGACCCATTGGAAGACAGAGATATATTGTACAAATAAAAACAACATACCCCAAAAAAGATAGGGACATTGTTGATATGAGAAAAGACATCCAGGTAAGTTGTAGGCCAACTTTTAAGTTTTCCATAACTTTATCAAACAAATGAGTAATTACATAATATTTTGACTCGTATCACTTATATTAAACACCACAAAGATTATTATCAAACAAGGTGCATAGCGTGGGAAACATGCATACGGCGTGCATGATTTTGTGTTAAAGCGGCGTTATTTCCGTCGTCTGCTGAATTTAACGTCGCCGGCGACGTTAAATTATAAAATCGTTCTGTTTCCCCATAAAGAATCTGATTGTCTTAATCATTTCGGGTAGGGCTTTTGTATAATAAAAGCGCTGTCCAACCATGCAAAAAATATCGATTTTGGGGGAAAAAAAAAAACAATCTTGAGAGGGCGCACTATTTTTCAAATTGCCAGTGTCTCTTTAAATAACCCCATTGTTCAAAGTTTAACAGCATTTTTTTCCTGCATAGTTTGAATATATGAAAATTTTACCTCAGACCTCTTCATACCAAATCAAAATTTAAATGGTTTCAATGGGCCTGCTATTATTTCACCACTGCATATAACGGATTTCCAAAATGGAGAATCATTTTTTTAGCCAAGGGCAGATGATTAGGAAAATTTAAAAGTAATTTCAATAGACATTGCTAAGGATCTCCTAAGATTCCTACCAAATCTGAGCTTAAACGCACTTCAGTGATTTCTTAAATCTGAAAATCAAAAAAATCAATGAATAATCAGATTCTTGCATGTCTTATGTTTTATCAGTTTTATCTCCAGGACCATTTGCCAACTGTATTAGCTTGTGCAATACACAGATTCTAATATTACTACACTTTAATGCAATTTACTTATTGAATTTTTGTATACACATTTTTTGGTATGTCCATGTTATTTTGCAGACTTATTAAAGTACCCTATTGTTTTAAGAGCAAAGCTATCCCATGCTATGTGTTTAGCAGTGTCCTCATCTCAATCACATTTATTGTTTTTCCATACATAATTATGACTGTATAGCTGTTGGTGAGATGTAATAAGATTGATTGATTGATTGATTTCAATTTTACTTAGAAAAAAGTATGTGTACAAAGTGCCAATGGAATAGGAGAAAATATGAATGAAAATGTAACACCATTGTGCTGAAAATTGTAGTGTGGCTATGGTAATGTATCATGGATGTTCACAGTATGTGAACTTCACAAAAGGCCGAAAATAAGGACAATGAAATTTTCTTGCATCAAAAATGTTACATCTTCCCACTAAGATCCCTAATATACCTAAGAACCATGAGATAAGAATATGCTCTTTCCTGGGACTTTGAAATCACACTAATAAAAAGTAATCCTTTTGGATCATAACTGTCACTTATCTTTGTACCTAAAATTCAGACATGTCTTTTGCAATTTTCTCATTGACCAGCTGATAGCAGCTGCCAATGCTGCAGAAATAGCATAATGCTTCAACAAGTCTTGGGTAATTTGATTTCTGAGAAACAGGGCCCTAACAGCTGATGTTCATAGGTGCAGGAAGCATGCACTAAAGCTGATGAGGGATTGGCAATTTGTGCTGAAAACATTTTTATTCCATTATCTTGGTAAAAAACACCAACAAACACCTATGCACTGAGTGAGAAAAATACACTAAGTCCCGGATGCAATAAGTCGCGGACGTAGTGATTGCGTCATGAAACAAAGACACATAAGGGCTGGCCGGCCGGGCCAGTGACACACTGTCATAGCATGCTATCGCTGGTCATGGGGACCCTGGTTTGAGACCAATCTGAATTTCCGATTTCTCTCTTTCCCCTCTTCCCTTATTCCTTCACTCCCTCCTGGGAGAAACAGATGGGGTGTTAGGGTTAATGGAAACATTTTGTTCCATTTTATTTGTAATACTTTAATTTTTAAGTCACCTGAACAAATGTTCATGAAGACACTAAACAGTTCTTAATTCTATCCTTATATATGCACATATGTACGTGTTAGGTTTCAAATTTGCTTTCACCTCCATGCAGGGGTGGCGCCAGGGTAAAATCATAGGAGGGGCGAAACATCATAGGGGGGGCAAAACAGTACAAAATGAACTCATTTTGGTTAAAACCCCCTAATTTTTGCGCAAAATTTAGAAAATCTCAGGGGGGTGGCCGCCCCCCCCGCCACCCCCTGGCGACACCCCTGCCGCCATGGCATGCAATCAAGTTAATTTGGATACAATGATTCTTATTCAGTGGGCGTGGTTTAGTACAAAAACATGCAATATCATTGGTTGTTGCCTATCCAATATGAGAAGATATTAGATATTATTGCGTCATTGTGCAAGTGTTTACATGCCCGCATATAAGGTTACACAGTGTATGCAGCTTGTCCGGGTGGGTTCATTTTTGACAGTGGGGACTATATTGTATTTTGAAATGCATTTGGATAACTTTTAATTATTTTGTAATTTTCCGTATGTCAATACCTTACTTTACTCTAACCTTGTTACCATTCAAGCCTTAAAGGAAATATGTCATGATTCTGAATATTTGGAAAATTTGGTATGGATGGAAAGCTTAAGTAACGTAGATTACATATAAATCAAAATAAGTTGAAAATTGTCCACATTTGTTGAGTATAAAAAAAAAAAAAAAAAAAACCCCCTGGCGACACCCCTGCCGCCATGGCATGCAATCAAGTTAATTTGGATACAATGATTCTTATTCAGTGGGCGTGGTTTAGTACGAAAACATGCAATATCATTGGTTGTTGCCTATCCAATATGAGAATATATTAGATAGTGCATCATTGCGCAAGTGTTTACATGCCCGCATATAAGGTTACACAGTGTATGCAGCTAGTCCGGGTGGGTTCATTTTTGAGTGGGGACTATATTGTATTTTGAAATGCATTTGGATAACTTTTAATTATTTTGTAATTTTCCGTATGTCAATACCTTACTTTACTCTAGCCTTGTTACCATTCAAGCCTTAACATTTTGCTGAAGTTCTAACTGACCCTAAAAGTACATCATGTAAGAGCACACATTCCTAACATAAGCTTTCTCAATTGCCTGTGTTCTTTGAGCAGATTTTTCCTTGTGATAATGTTCGATAATGCACAAGTTCCTAATTTGATATTCAATGCTTAAAGACACTATCAGTAATCCACCCAAAAGAGTCAAAATATTTGAAATTTGCAGAAATAGCTTAAAAGTGAAGAATAAGTCTGTAGAATTCTCATAAGTTATTTTTTTTTCCAAATGAAAAATTGATAGAAAGGAAGAAAATAGCAGTGTCCAAAAATATGAATCTCCACTCAAGTTGTGTGTTGTACTAAGTGTCCGTACGGACGACAATGACTAAAATATCGGATTTTGTCCTTATTAGGTTGCTTTTACCCTAATAACTTGTAGGGTATGTTTGTAACTTAAACCTGTTACAAACATGTGAAAATCTGACTTTTTGGTGATTTTTTTTCTTTCTTTGATTTTCTGGTTGAGCAAATCACTGATAGTCCCTTTAACTCAACATTGTCTCAAACATTAAATGTCCGAAACTATAAGTAACCTGCCACTGGTCATTACAAAACCTCCTTGCTAACATCTCACATAGACTGACCTGCTCTTCCTGTTGCTAAATTTCATCTTCCCTCTTTTTTCACCAGGCATTTATTCTTAAAGGTGCCCCACCCTTGTGGCGTAACCAGTTTTTTTTTTTTTTGGGGGGGGGACATATATTTCCACATATATATATTAAAACATATATTAAACATATAATAAAAGTTATAAGTATAGTATAGACCTATGTTGTTTTCACTGTAAATTGGCAGTGTACAGAAATTTACTACTTTTTGGGGGGGGGAGGGAGAGTGGGCAAGATTCCCCATAAGGGGGGAAGCTGCCCCCTGACCCCCCTCTGGTTATGCACTGCCCCACCCAATTACAACCTTCAGCCTCCTCTATATCTGCCCCTGGAAAAGGGAAGCTTTTTTTTGGGGGGGGGAGGTCACAACCTAAGTGACAAGTTTGTGTGATTAATTGGCAGACACCTAATATAGTTGAAGCAAAATGTTTCTGAATATTTCCAAGTGGCAAAAAACTGTAAAGAGCAATGATCTTATGTAATTCTACTCTAAATATTTATCCGTTCATTCATGCTAACCAAGCTTATATTATAATTCAAACTTAAGGGCATTCTCTTAAATATAAATATGCCACTAAACAAACCATAAAATAAAGAGGGAAGACATTTAGAATAATGATATAACACTTTTTACTGCAGAATGCTGTCACCACGCGTAGGTCAAGCACCTAGTCTCTGACGTACATAACCTCCCCAATTATGGATTAAATGTATTTACAAGATTTCCTGGGTTGATTTATCCAGTTCCTATCCTAGCACAAAATATTCCACACATTGAGCATTCCAAAAACCGCATCTTCCCATTCAAATCCCTTGTCATACCTGGGAACCACGCAACCCAAGTCTTATCTTTGAGAATACTTGAACTTGTTCATTGAGAGTAATTCCATTGGATCAACCTGCCAGACCAGTTAAATAAGATATGTGCACTACCTGCTTTGCCAACCTAAGGGTTTGCACAGCTAGATTTTTTTATCCTGTAAAGGCAAAATAATGAAGATAATTTAGGTTTAGAGAATAGATTTTTGTGGGCCGCCAGCTATAGCTGGCAGGACCACTTAGCAATCCGTTGTGCGTGTGTATGTGTGTATGTGTGTATGTGTGGATGTGTGTGTGGATGTGTGTGTCACAAATTGTTAAGTTTTTTAAAAAAAAAAAAAAAAAAAACTAATATAGTTGAAGCAAAATGTTTCTGAATATTTCCAAGTGGCAAAAAACTGTAAAGAGCAATGATCTTATGTAATTCTACTCTAAATATTTATCCGTTCATTCATGCTAACCAAGCTTATATTATAATTCAAACTTAAGGGCATTCTCTTAAATATAAATATGCCACTAAACAAACCATAAAATAAAGAGGGAAGACGATAAGGACATTTAGAATAATGATATAACACTTTTTATTGCAGAATCCTGTCACCACGCGTAGGTCAAGCACCTAGTCTCTGACGTACATAACCTCCCCAATTATGGATTAAATGTATTTACAAGATTTCCTGGGTTGATTTATCCAGTTCCTATCCTAGCACAAAATATTCCACACATTGAGCATTCCAAAAACCGCATCTTCCCATTCAAATCCCTTGTCATACCTGGGAACCACGCAACCCAAGTCTTATCTTTGAGAATACTTGAACTTGTTCATTGAGAGTAATTCCATTGGATCAACATGCCAGACCAGTTAAATAAGATATGTGCACTACCTGCTTTGCCAACCTAAGGGTTTGCACAGCTAGATGTTTTTATCCTGTAAAGGCAAAATAATGAAGATAATTTAGGTTTAGAGAATTGATTTTTTTTTTAGCCAGGAGCAGACTATGAAAGATTAAATAGTATTTCAGAATTAGACGTGCTAAGGACCTTCTAAGATCTCCTACCAAATATGAGCTTAAAGGTCCATGGCCCGATCGCTAATAGCCTCGTCACCGGAACCCCAGATTTTACCAGGAGTCAATATTTTGGTGTCAGAAGAAAGCTACTACTTGTCTCATAACCCTATACCCTATGAAATCTTTTTGGTCAACCAATATTAATTTTACACAGTACCCTATAGGCTTACAAAATCATGTTTTTAGCTCTCACAACAAAATGGATTGAAATATAGGCGCGAAACTTGACAGATGATGTTTTGGGGTTAAGGTCATCCAATGGAGGTGAAAACTTTATAAAATGAAATCGGGTCATGGCTCTTTAAAATCAGGGGCAGCACCAGGGTAAAATCATAAGAGGGGCGAAACATCACAAAATTAACTCATATGTTAACCTCCCCCCCCCTAATTTTGAACGATTTATTACTTAAAACCCCTGTTTTCATTAACTTTGAAACTCTTGGGGGAAGCTGCCCCCCCCCCCCCCCAAAAAAAAAAAAAAAAAAAAAAAAAAAAAAGGCGCCACCACTGTTTAAAATGGAGTCTGAGAAACTGGTCAGAAATGGCCAGCACCTACATTTCTCAACATGATTAATGTGGTTTGCGCAACTGGTTGTTCATGATGAGTTAATCCTCAAGTCACATTGGCCAGCAAATGACTTCTTCCAACCTCACATGTCCGAATTGATGACAGATTACACAATACATGAAATTCCTTCACTCTTCAGGGATGACCTGAATTCATGGAAATGCTAAATTCTTGTGAGGTCCAGCATGACACTGATTTGATGCCATGCCCTATCCAATCCTATGCCTAATTAACCTTTATTGTTATGGTGTGTCTGGAGTTAATCCTACTCTTGCCACAGCTATGCAATGCAAATCCTTGTCTTTTTGACATTGGGCGGGAAAATCCCTTTAAAAGGAATACTTTAGACATTTATAATGGCCATTGTTGGTAGCAGCAATCTTGCTATCAATATTGACATTCTCAGGATATACCATGTGAGGATTATGTCGATTTCATTGATTTTCACCTGAAAGTTCAATTTAAAACAAAATTGGCCACAATTTTGGGTAGATGTTTCATATAGAAGTCCTAAATATGCAAATGAGGTATGATGTTTGCAGTAATGCAGGACAGAATATATGGCAATACCTCATTTGCACTCTTGGGACTTCTATATGAAATGTCTACCCAATTTTGACTAAAAAAAAGTGTGGGCTCCCTGCTGACTGTTTTACGCATAATTTTGACATGGGAAAAATATGAGTGTCTTCACACCATGTTTATACAAATGCCATCTTAAAGTGACAGGAGGAGATTTTTTTGAGGATATGAATTTCTCTCAAATTGCACTGGGTCGCTTGTAGACCACCTACCAAGAACGTTTCGAAGGTTTATTGGACAAACAAGTACAAAAGAAAACCGCAAACCTTGTTTTGAACTTGCTTGACTACCGTAATTGTCCCCATAGAACACAGTGCTTTGAGTTTCTGTCGTGCACGACAGAAAGTACTAAATTATCATCTTAATTACATAAAGACGGTGTATTCGGCTTATTCACTTCGGGTGTGATCTAATACATTGGAAAGCATTCCAAATATGCAAAAAACCCGGGTTCGAACAAAATTGGGGGCGCTTCTTTCAGGAAATCTCCTCATGTCTCTTTAAAGGTGCATTTCGTGATCCTACCACCTCATCTTTGGTTTATGGTTCACTATATATCCCTGAGAAAGGTTATTTCAACATTTTCAGTTGATTTAGACAGTTTGTTTTGATGTTATGAGCAAATATTTGTATCACGCTGCCCCATAGGCCACTGTGTTGTAATTTCTGTCCGTTTACGGACAGAAAATACAAAATTACGAGTTTCTTCAAGAGTAGATAGAATTTACACATAAGATTAAGCACGCTTTATACTTAGGCCAACGGTTCAGATGGTATAAAAATCTCAAATTTTTTAGGTAAGTCAGGGGGACGAGGCTGTGGATCATACTGTATGTGATGCACACTAGTTCCTGAACCATGCAGTACAAGAGGGTGCAATTTGTTGTAACTTGTTGGATTGTATGATACATTAATTTGAAATTGTGGCAAACATTTGACAGCATGTGAATATTGCTGACATACTAGGTTATGCTAGGGTAGTTTTGAGTGTTAACTAAGAGTAGCACTGATAAAAAAAACACATTCCCACATGAGACAGGACCTCAATTAATAACCAGAAAGTTTGTGTAGGTCCTCTCATAAAAAAAAGATCCATGGTCCGATTGCTAATAGTCTCGTCCCCAGAATCCCAGATTTTACCGTAAGTGGTCAGCATTTTGGTATCTGAAGAAAGCTGCTCAGTATTTTTATCCTCTGAAATCTTAGGGCCAAAGGATGTTTGGTTTGGATGTTATGAGCAAAAATGTGCCCCATTTTGGTCGACCAAAATTAATTTTACATAGTTTGGGATTACAAAATCATATTTTTAGCTCTCGTATCAAACGGGGACGAAATAACGGCGCAAAACTTTACAGATATGGGGGTTTTGGGGTGAAGGCCATTCTATCAAGATGAAAACTTTATATACTTAAATCGGGTGATCTCCCTTCATTTTGATAGCTCTTAACAATAAAACATGTGTATCTTCAGAACTTAAGTTTGTGCAAAATCAACAAATAAGTTTTGCAATGAGACAGTTGTTCACATTCTAAGGAATATACCAAGTTTATACTCTAAGTATTAGTCTTGTCAACATTGTCTAAGTCCACTCCATTTTACAAATTAGCAAGGAAATCAATACAATTTTAATTTCCTAATTCCATGTCAAAGACAAGGTCTCAATTGGACACAACCTGATTTGAGTAAAAAGGGC
The DNA here is from genome assembly GCA_023653785.1 of Ophioderma brevispina. Taxonomy (NCBI): domain Eukaryota; kingdom Metazoa; phylum Echinodermata; class Ophiuroidea; order Amphilepidida; family Ophiodermatidae; genus Ophioderma; species Ophioderma brevispina. Next base: position 31,408 of record JAMKCH010008098.1, read on the forward strand.
AAATGGTCAGCAGGCTTATGATGGTCAAAATAATTGGTTAACTCTGCTCTGCTTACTTTATTTTTCTCTCTTCCAATGTCAAAACAGCAATGGTAGTAAATATGTACATTAGTATTTACAGATGTTTGTCCAAGATATTCATTGTGATCAAACTCAATTATTATGAAAAATATGAAAAATTGATCCACAGCCCCTTCAAACACTTCTAAATTGCCCCTCCATAAAACAAATTTAAACAGGAGTCCATGTCTGTGATTTTCCAGAGTCATGTACTTAGATTTGTCTTAGTACACAAAATATACATATGCCGTAAAAGTTTGCTGTAGCCAAAGCAAATGTATAAACAGTAACATGAGTTACGCAGTAGTAAATAATATGTTAGCACGGATGGAAGAATGATTATAATTGAGGTTTCCCTAGACATTGTTTAGTTTATGCAAATTAGCTCATTTGTATTCATTAACATGCAGATATCTGGATGAAAAGCTATACAGCACCACAAGTCATCATGGTCTACTAAAGTTCCCAGGTGATGTTTTGATGGTACAGTATAGATTAATGATTTGATTTATTCATATGCAAATTAGTTCATTAGTATTCCTTAACATACAGATATCTTGATGCAAAGCTATACAACACCAGTAGTCATCATGGTCTATCACCCTGTACAAAATTCCCAGGTGGTGTTTTGTTGTTACAGTATAGATTAATGATTATTTATTTATATGCAAATTAGCTCATTGGTATTCATTAACAAGCAGATATCTGGATGCAAAACTAAAGAGCACCAGAAGGCATCATGGTCTACTACCCTACGAAATTTAAAGTTCATGGGTACTGAGTTCCATTTTGTCGGTACAGTAGATTAATGAACATGTCACAGACATACAGATATACATAAACATACACATACAGACATCCATCTTGATTAAGTAAAATTAACTATTTATCTTCTAATGTTCTGAAATGCAAAATTTATAAGCAAGTTGTTATCCCATTTTTTTTTTTTTTTTGGTAAAAAAAAGATAATCCATTCTTTTTCAATCTGGTTAACAGCATGCCAGTAAAACCACAAAACATTATTACAGACTTGGTGAAACTCAAATGCTACCTGCAAAGATCATTACAGAAAAGGGGGATTGAAGAGAGGGAAAAAGAAAGGGGGAAAGTGCATTATGTGAAAAATAATATAGCCCTGGCGAGTATTTGTGAGACCAGGTCAATCACCTCCGGGTAATCAAACTCAAACTCGCTGACTGTTGGAGTTGGACACCTTTCCATGCCGTGATTAAAACACACCTCACTTGTTTGCACGCAATCCTAGGTTGAATCAACTGTGTCTGCAAGCTGACCATGCAAATTTTGACATGCATATCATTGAGTTTAATGCCCCACACCTCACTCAATAAGTGAAAGAAGAGTGTTAATGATTAGGGAGTTGCACCTGAAATGGGAGTGTTGAGGGCTATGGTTTTATTTTATTATTTTTTTAAAGTGCTTCAAGTTTTTGATTGTAGTTTTTAGGAAGAAAGTATCTATTCCTTTTTGTATATGCATGTGAATATTATGGCATAAAAATCAAAGGGCTTTTCTAACACTTTCCAACATAATATGATTTCATATTTTCTATTGTGAAAAGTTTACCTCAAAGCCATTGTGCATCTGGGAGGGTTCTTTGTGGAAAGGTGGGCATGGGATGTACATAGCCAAGAAAGGATAGCATTTCCGGACTCTCGGGCATAACTATGCATCACAAAATTACAAAAACTGCTAAAATGGAAAGGTGTTTTTCCCAAACTCTAAAATAAGTTGACTTTTTCATAGTTTTGGAGCAACTTAAAATTTGCTAATTTTTTCATGCATGTTGGCAACTTTAGCTTCATTTTGAATAGAAATAATTTCACATCCAGACCATTAGTAATATTTTAGGTCTCACCTTCATCAAATTTGGTCATGATATTTTCAAGGTCAGTTTTCAGAATCTCAGCTGCACATCCTCACCCCAACCAAAATTAGGTTGTGCACATAGTTATTTCCCTTTCTTTAACCCGTTTACCCTAATCTAGAAGTCGAATTGAATTTGTTTGAGTCGTCATCAATTTCACTTTTTCCTTAAGTCGTAAACATGTGAAGTTGTAAAACTTCCAAATTCAAATTTGTAATTTGCTTTTTCTGGATCCATCATGCAGTACTGCATTTGAGATATGTGTCAAAGAATGCACCTGGTTAATCACGCACTGCACCTTTCTCACACCCAGTTTTGTTTTGCTGTGTATCCTGTATGCTATCAGTGCAAAATGACGTGACACGCAGGTCTGACTTGGGAAGACATAAGTTTCATCAAAATTCCCTTAAAAGGTTGACTCAGAGATTTCAAAATATAATTTTTGGTGTGATAATTAAAAATAGTCGACTAGAACTAACGATAGTAACCTAAAATGCACAATTCCCAAATTTGAGGTGAATCAGATTCTTCGTTTTGATGCAGTAAACATTTATGTATAGTATTACGTGCTATAGGATACTGTGTATAACAAAAATTCCGGATCCGGAATTTTTATAACAAAGTTGTGATTTTCTATATGAAAGACATCTAATTGAGCTTAGTTATTTCACACAGTGATTAGTATATGGACAAACATTATGTACATGCAAAAAACATGATTTGTTTGAAAATTGAGGGCGCCCTCCTCGGGAAATCTCTGAGTCAGCCTTTAAGAATTACCTTTATTGGTGATTTTCTTAAAAAGTAATCTAGTTACCCCATTTGTTTATTTTGGTATTTTAAAGTCTGTAAGTTAGACCTACATATGTGAAAATCACACACACACTTTGTTATCTTTTTGGGGAAATTTAG
>JAMKCH010008099.1:0-30800 GCA_023653785.1 Ophioderma brevispina
CATGGTACACACTCCAAAACCACTCTGCAGTCGTTATTCAGAGTTTGAGACTCATGCACCCCCAAGTTTTTTAAGGATTAAAATACTGATAGACCATTTGATAAACACTAGCCTCCGGAGTTCTGAGTGCATACATGACATGGCTGCGAAAACCCCGATCAACTGCCAGCGTTTGAAACTATGGAGTTTCAGCTCCATGTGGACACGATTACTGATAATGGTCAGCGTATCCAGGAGCTCGCACACCTGCCAGAGGAATAAAAGGGTAAACAATTATGCTCTATTCATAGAGCTGGACTATTAAACCAAGACGAGAAATAGCGTGTATTATGGAATAGCCAAGCCCGCCTAAACCGTTTTCTCTCACACACAGAGCGCCGTGGTTGTTGATGCGTAGCAGCGCGTGTCGTCACTGTTGAGGCGCAAGCACACGCATCTAAAATCTGTGCGTCAGCGATATGTTACCAGGTTGCATTTCCCAAGTGTTCCCATTGTCTGATCGGCCGATTTTTCTGCCATAATTATGCGAAAACCAAATCGATGGAAGAAACTATGCCTCTAAAAGATTCATGCATCCCTAATGCACACAAAAGTCTCCCGATGCCTGTTAATTTTGCCTTAGAAAAAGAGATATTTGAGTCCGTGAGATAGCATGTGGCATCAGTTGTGTGTTTTCATCACTAAGTGTGACGAAAGTAAAATACTACCGTCTCAAAATAGGCTAAGACTTCCCAAAACGACGATACGTAAAACAAAATATGGTGGGCCCAAAACTATGTGAATGAAGTGCGTATGCTCTTATAATACTTTGGGCACCTAGATTTGGTTACGCCGTTTCGGGAGAATCATCGGGTCTGGGTAGATTTAAGTCATGGGCTTTTGTTTTTTTTGCTCTACACAGCTAGCTATGACAGTCTTTTTAATTCCTATTTGATGGTAGAATGGCATCCGGGATATGCTGCTGGTGTAGATTAGAGACTTTACCTCAGCAAATTAAAGAAAAAATGTAATTTGTGCTTGTAATGTAATAGAAAATAAATTTGAAGTAGAAATTAGGCTAAAGGTTATGACTTTCCCATATCATTTATAGTGTCAGGTTCCCTAGGCTTATAATGTCCTAGAAACCTTTGTCTTATCTGAAGTATAACTGTTGAACATGTGCTACCAGTGCAAAAATTTGGTTCAATGTATATGCCCGCATTGCTATTAGCATACGTCCAGCCTGACACTGTAGAGAACATGTGTTTAAAGGGAAGAGAATGCATCATAAACGATAATGCATTTTGAAGCAATTGCAGAAGAACGACATGGGCCTATGCTGGGTCACTTGATTGTGCTACCACCAGTGTGACCCAGACCCTTTGGCGGAAACGGGGGGAGCCAAAAAGTGAAATCTGAGGGGGCATAGCAAATTTGGATGTTCACCAAGTTTGGTCCAAATCGCTGAGTTTGCCAAAATGTTGCGTGATTTGGCCAAAATTGTCAAAAATCTTTCATTTTTCTCGACGGGAGAGGGGGGAACTATTCTGGGGGGCAAGAAAAATTGGGGAAGCCATGACAATCCAACAACAGCATTATGGCAGTGTCCGAGAACGGGGGTTCATATAAACGACCTGGCTATGCGGATGCGGTATATAATTACTATACTCATTTTCCGCTATACGCTTGTGCAGTGATGTCAGCACAAACTTTGGTCGCCACAGTAAACACATACGCTGCACGTTTTTACTCGGTGGCACAAAGACGGCATTTCTGCAGCATAAAGCTGAATCAGGTATGATATACGCCATTGGAGTAGAGAAATGGACATAGACTGTAGTCACACAGGGATTTTTTGTCCTCTGCCACTAGAAGGGCCAGTTCGGTGGATTTGTGTATATCGGTTATGAACAATATAGACACTCTCCCCCAAGCATGTATCGTTTGTGTCAAAGTGGAATGGTGAAAAAGGTCAATGAGTGTCACCATGAGCATGACCTCTAAGGACGCCAAGATGACGCAGTATCCCACTTTGAAGAGGCAAATGTGATGCAATACTGCAAGAACCATCATCCACAAATGTGGATAGACTGTGGAGAACAACACAGGATATTTTTGATCATTTTGGGGCCATGACCTTAGACCACTCTAATGACTTTTGACCCCCACTCTTGAAGGGGTAACTTGTAGAGCACTACCAAGACCATATAATGTGCCAATTGGAAATGCGGCACAAGTATATAGCGAAGAGACAGGCATGCAAGGGCATGAAAATACGTCATAGTAGATACACCAAGCAATTTCATAATTTTGCCCCTTGTGGCCATAATTTCCTCAATGATTTTAGATGGGGGCTTCACTTTGAAACTGTTGGCACTACCCAAGGACTCAAACCCTTGACATTTAAAAACATCAAGTGCCATGAAAATGGCACAAGAACTGTGGGCCAATATATATGATAGCACAACAGTGTAACATAGACACACGTGCATGACCAAAATGTTTTATTATACAATAGCGGGCCGAGCCTACATGTAGCCTATACCAGCATTGAACCACTCTACAGGGGTAATCCCTTGCAAGAGATCAGGACGGTAAGACAATCAGGTTACCTTGTCTAACCTGACGTACCTCAGGTAGGACTCTATGTACATGGGACTGACGGCTAATGGCCCTTGGATATTCTCATGGTCCATTGGCCAAGTCCAAAGAACACGGGGAGAGCAGAACTTCCAGTTTAATCAAAGTCTGATGAAAATTAAAAATCAAAAATGAGTGGGCCCTACCTAAGGTTTGAACAGGGGGACCTCCTGCACCAAAGGCAATACCCTAACCAGGGGCCATCTCCCCCACGACCACCCCTACCAAAAGCAATTCCAGCTAATCCCTTAGTGTGCTCTCATGCAGACGACACAAAGATCCACTGCTTCAATAGAAAGACATATCTAATTGATGTAGGGGTGGTCTGTCAGTCTGTTAGTGTGTGTTTACTTGGTTTTTGGTAATGACCCTAAAAGCACAAAATCTTGTGTCAATTTGTTAAAAATCTATGGTTGTATAAAAGGACCCACAAAAAAAAAACCTAATCCCAAATCACACACGGTTTTGCTCAGAACAGGTTTGTAGCCTCAATAAGTGTAATCTGCACAGTTACTGATCTATCTCCATGAGGCTGCCAAATGAGTAAATTTGTCCAAACAGTGTGTTAAAGTCTATATACTTAAGTTATTAAGGTGAGATAAAACATGGTAGGAGTTCACTACATTCACGCACTATGCTGTGAGGATATTTTTATTGGTTAGGGGTTTGCAGCCCGCACCCTGGACCTTGCAAACTGGAACAAAACGACAAAATGGGGTTCTTGCGACAAAAAATGGAAATTGGCCCTTGAGAACTAAAGTTTGTCCAAATAGGCACAAAAGTAGTGAAAATCAAAATTTTGCTTGAAATTTAGGGCATGTGAACTAAATAAATAGAATGCTCAAATGTGATCCTTGCGAACTGCCGGAGATGGCTGAAAAGGGGGTCTTTTCAGGTCAGTGCCCCCCTGCTGGGGGATGCCCTTCTTGATGTCAATGTGCTGAATGGCCACTATTAACTCTCCAGAGCCAATGCCCTTGTAGGTAGATCTTCCTTTTAGTTCTTGTATCTTATATCCCAAGATAAAATGTTGTAAAAGCTGCACAGGTAGCAAGTTGAATAAAACAGGTGTCAAAATTGCTATGCTCTTGATATTATTGAATCTAATAATGCAATTATCAATTTCAGTTAAAAGTTAGGCAATTAATAGTCGTGTCCATATGGAGGCTGAAACTCTTTACTAACTCTGGAGTTCAAATCAGGGTTTTTTTACATGAAGATGCATTTGGAGTTTTAAACTCCTATGTGTTATCAAGGATCTAGCAGGGTTTTCTCCCCCTAAAAAACTTGATTGTGAAGCTCAAACTCTGATAAAACTAGCATTTTTTTGGGTGTCATGATATCAGTCGAAAGGCCGTATTTTTCTCATTGTCGTCCTGAAATTTGAGCCCTCAAATACATTTAAATCTAGAGATATAAACAAAAAAACACCGTATTATGTTTAAAGACACTATCAGTGATTTATCAGAAAGAGTCAAAATATTTGAAATTTCCAGGAATAGCTTAAAAGTGAAGGATAAGTCTGTAGAATTCTCATAAGTTACTTTTTCCAACGGAAAAAAAATGATAAAAAAGGAAGAAAATAGCAGTGTTCCAAAATACGATCCTCCATTCAATTACGTGATGTAGTAAGTGTCCGTTCGGACACAGAGGACAGTAATGGCTAAAATTTCGATTTTGTCCTTATTAGGTCGCTTCCAGTCTTATCATTTGCAGGGTATACCTGTACTTGTTACATTAATGCAAAAACCTGATTTTTGATGATTTTTTTTTCTGATTTAGCAAATCACTGATAGTGCCTTTAACCATCAATATTAGCACACTAGTGAATAGGGCTTTGCTTCGCTTATTGCTTCTACCATCAAAACTGCAAGTTTGTTTCCAACGGTACTTGATGGGGCATATGTGCAAGTGCCAGTCTCTCATATCAAAGTGAGAACACAATAGACATAAATCGGAACAAGCACCTTTAACCCATCTTGTAATCTCTTTTGTCCCTCAACCAGTCAATCAGGAGATCACGCCAACATGCATTATTTTCTTGTATACAAGAAGACAATACAATCGCTGTAACCTCAATAGCTGGTTGAAAATGCTTGGAAAATGTTCTGAATTGAGGTCCAAAATACCTGAATTCATTATAAAATCATGTATTATTGTTGCGGAGTGTCAACGACACATCTAAGTTGGTCTAATATGACGTGAAAGGGGCGTTTGGGGGTTAAAATCAACAAATTAAAAGCGACAAATTTTAAGGAATTTTTTTTTAATTTTGAAAAAGCGTGGTCTCTGAAGTTATAGAATCCCACCAAATTTTAAAGCATCCCAAATCATTAATTGAATTGTTGTGCTACAAAAGTCTGTGTACATGTAACTCTCTCTCTTTAAGAAAGCAAAGACCACTGAAAATGTATAACCTTACCATATAATGGAAGTATGGAATTGAATTCTCATACACTATAACGTGGGCCTGGTTTCCATCGATTTGAACTGCAGACGTGTAGTTCTACGTGTGAAGTCATTTGCCTATTGTATTTGTGAAAGCCCATGTAAAATGACCCTGTTCAACATTTTTTAGTGTGAACAATAGTACTTGGGTGACCTGCCGACTAACTGTAAGCCCGATGTAACTCAACTGGGGAAGGGGGGGGGGGGTGTTGGATCACAGCCTTGAGATGTCTGGAACTTACGGGTAGGATTATACTTGATGGTGGGACTATACTCGAGTCAGTACAGTAATGGAAAACAAGGCGAACTCGTATTTACGCGATGCATAAAATATGTCCCCGCCGAATGTCGCGTTCACTGACATGCGATAATGCAACTATAACATCCCAACCCCTCCCCAACAACCCGCAACACTTTCACCCCCTCCACAAACACTCACCCCTCCACAACACCCCACAACACCCCCTTCTTCATACCTAAAGCCGCTAATAACATATTTCAAAATGCAAAAAAGATGTGCCCCATGATAGGCTTTCATGCAGCGCAGGAATTTTGAGTATCCAATGTACAGTGTCAAAAATATAGCAATTATGCTGATTTTCGCATATTAATTAGCTCATTTGCATACTCAATTTGCCCAAAATACGCCCAAAAACTAATCAGGTCGAGAACTCTTCAACCCGCTTCTTTTCACCAAGTTACATCATTGTTGCCCTTACGGAACTCCAGAAAACTTGTACACAGGCCTTCCAGGAAAATTTTCATAAATTATGCAAATTAGATACTTGATTAGCAATTTCAAGCGCAAAAATCTAATCAGGTCGAGAACTCATCAACCCGCTTCTTTTCACCAAGTTACATCATTGTTGCCCTTACGGAACTCCAGATAAATCGTATACAACATGGGTTAACATTTTTATCACGGACGGACGGACGAACGGATGGACAGACGCTGCTCATTTTATAGTCCCCGTTCCGAACTCGTTCGGCGGGGACAATTATACTACCTTCTCAATGGCAGCTTATGAGCTCAAATCTTTGGAACTGATAATAATGAGCCCAGTTATAATAAACAACATGGCTTCCATTGACCTGCAGTTGTTTGGGTAGCCATGCAGTTAAAACCACTGGCCTTAGACTAGGCTTGAGACTCATTTGAATACATTTGTCATGCTGAAACAGAGACACTCAGATAAATATCAAATGCCCGGTCCCCATCTTTGAGAATGGTTAAAGCAATAACAGCACATTTTTTTGAAGAGCGCCCCCAATTTTCAAAATTTGATATTTTTGCACAGTTATGTTGGTAAATTGTCTAGGAAACTACACCTGGAAACGAGAATGTTCACAAATGCGTATTTATCATAAAATAAGCGATTTTGTAATTTTATGTCCGTCAATGATGAATAGTGCCACCTCAAGAAATGACCTCTAACTTGACTTCCGGAACCAATAAAACAACTAATGGATGAGCATAGACACATACATGGCACTATTTCCCAGCTATTTCATATTGGAAGGCCGTTTCCATGCAGCAGCCATTGAATTATTATCGGAGATCTCTGATATTAATTCTAATTACAAAATTCCTTCGTTTGTGACACAGACATTTTCGAGCCTAACCATTCACAGGTAAAATTTACAAGCCAGTTACCAATGCATCCGTGTAAAAATCTCAAAATTTTTGAAAAATTGGGGGCGCTCTTCAAAAAAATGTGCTATTGTTGCTTTAATCCAAGTAATACAGTTATGTGTATGTATGATAATGAGCAGCGTGGCCTGCTACATCGGGTTTCATCTGGAAGGCGTGAATACATAGTTGTTTACCCGGTGTATTTACCCGGGGTGTTTCCCTGACTTAAAAGTGCTAATAACGCCCTTTAACATTAATATTTATAGAAATTTCATTGATAAGTATTTGATTGATATATATGACTGAATCCGATTGAAATTAAATTTGACTGACAAGAACAGAAGTACAGTGACAGGCTGAACTTGGTGCAAGTGTGCAGGTATTGAACTACCATTATAGGCTTATCATGGGACTTTGGTAGTGCAAGCAATATTGGGCCACAAAATTTGTGACTAACATAGGAATAGTAACGAAACGCCTATACACAAATCCGACGGGGAAGCCTCGAAAGGACACCCTCTACGTCGCCGCCATTACTGGGGGGCATCCTGGCCACCAAACACACAGTACACACACGCAGCATATTGCCTTTTACGAGCTTAATGAAATAATAAGAATTTACAACATACCTCTTTCGCAATTTTTAACAATTTTCACCGTTTATTTCCATGGATTTATGGAAGGATGATGTCAGGGACTGGCCTAAACTGGAATTCCAGGGCAAGTGTCTTACTGTTGTTGTAAAATTGAAGGTTATCTCGCCCACTTTGCGTGAAATGAACGCTTATGGTTGGAATATGTGTTAAAAATTGGTAATAACAGCCGCGTGAGAAAAATCCTTTTTCGTAAAATTCAAACATCCAGACAAAATAAAGTAACAACAGAATGTTGATATAGTGCGTGTACATGAAAAATTGAATAATTCCCAAAGACCGATCGTATTTGCTGAAAAAACGTGACATCTTCCGATGCGGGTTGTTGATGTTTAGAAAGGACGCTTCCGTGCCCATGTGATCGATTTCGGAGATCTGAACAAAATTAGTCTCTTTTGTGCATGGCATGTGCTACGCCTGGACATCATACCCGTGAAAAGACCGGCGATTATTGGTATTTAGAACTGAATGGATACGATGATTGTTATTGTTGTGGGTTTTTACTTGCATGCTTTTAAAGCGGCACAGGCAAATTTTCAACGAAATGTGAAATTCTATTTTTAAAATGGAATTTTGTGAAAACACAACAATCGTATTTAAAGCAAACTAAATGAAAATAATAAAAATAAAATAAGTTCATTCCACTTCATTAGAAGCTTGGCAGATTCGGTGGTTTTTCCATTTGCGAACCGATGCATCTGGTACGGCTTGCAGACATTCACATTCTTCATGTGTCATTGAGTGAGTGAATTTCACACGCAGTTCGTTTCCGTTTTTGTAACTTTTTATCGCTATTTGTGCAGCCAAGAAATTTACATTTTTTTCCTGAGCCGCCCAAGATGATATACAAATGGAAAACAGTGAAACAGTGTTGATTTTTGCCGTCAGAACTGATCAAAATTATCGCTTCTTTGTGGTAACACGTACAACGTAAACGCGGTGTATAACGAGAAATGCAAAAGATGCCTCCCAGTCATGGCGGATGGTGAGTGCGCCGCCCACGGCGTAGGGGCGATCATAGTCGCCGTCGGATTCGTGTATTGGATTACAGGCTTTATTGCGTTATGCACATTATGCGTGTAAACCAATGGGCGTTTCATTTCGTTTCGCAAAATAGGAGTAGGTCTCTAAAATTAGAGCTCTCTGTACGTAAAACATATGGACTTCACGACACAAAATTAAAATTTCAAATTTTTTTTCGTATCAGCAATAACCCCAGTGCCAAAACACAACGAACCTGGTAGAATTTGCAACAGATCTTGGACCATAATAAACACGCAAGACCTTAAAAAATGCATTGATGATATTCAATGTTTTAACTGTTTGCCTTCTTTAGGGAATTTCAGATATGGACCTGTTACAATACTAGCAAAAAAACTGGGCATACTTCTTGATGACACCAAAATGAAATGGCCTATAGGGTAATGTTACAATCCCAAAGTTTGAGTCAAGTCACAACTATGGTCATATTATTGCCAGTTTATTTTCCAGTATTTTTCAAATCGATTACAAATTGCAATGTCTGGAGGAGACAAACACACACAACAAAAAATAAATGTGCACTTGGGTAGGTATACACATATATAAAAATACTAGCTTCTATAGAGTGGCATAATGGCAAAGTATTCCATACAATAAGGAGGAGAAACATTTTGTGACATTGTAACTTAAAGGTAAAATAAGAGATAATGGCACTTCTTAAAAAGGGCAACCCAGAAGATTTCACATGTCCCTAAAAAAACTCAAAAAGTACGGTGTTTTCCTGATGTAAAGCTTGCACATCAAAAATATCCCCATCTGAAAGGATTAAGCTGAGAAATGTTTTTTGGTACAAAAAATTGTGAATTTCGATATAGGAGCAAATACGAATTCCAGCTTTGTTTTAAATTGAAAATAGGCAAATAAAAATCACATTTTTTCTCCCTTTAAGACCCCTTTCTTGTAGATAATACAGGAAGACAAGAAAAATATTGAGAGTTTATTATACAAATGACTATTATGAAAAATTATTTGGGTGCCTCAAATCTCTTGTTGCCACTTTAAAAGCTTAACCATTGTAATATTGAATTAACAGTTAAACAAAGTGGCAAACCCCCTGGACACTACTCTGCCTTATCTTTGGAAAACTAAGCACTATTTTGCTTGGTTCATTGGAAGGTAATATCATTGTAATGAGCACTCAGAGATACTCTAAGAATGGTGGATGTTTACAAGAGCTAATGAATCACTCGTGTGATGGTTACTCAGAGGGCTATCTAATGTTGTGTCCCTATTATAATGAGCAAATCAGAGATATTGTATATAGTGGTGAAGTGCCCAGGGGGTAAGTCATTGCAGGTAGCTTCTCAATTCTTACACCCAAAAAAAAAGATCTTGTTCAAAAAAATAACCTTACTATACTCAAGGAAGAATAGGCGACTAATTACGAGTATGTCAATCAGCGCAGCACGGACTGATTGGTTGAATGTGTAGTATGGGCAGGGCATGATCGACAAACACAAATGATTGAAAATGTCAAAAATGACCTATTTAGTTGGGGTTCAACTCAACAGTACAATAATTCATGAAGTAAATTTCGGGTTTTTTCGTAACTTAGTAAGATTTTTAAAGCAATATATTAAGCACATTTTTTTAAGAGCGCCCCCCATTTTCAAAATTTGATATTTTTGCACAGCTTATGTGGTATTATCTAGAAAATACACCTGCGAACGAGAAGGAGAATGCTCACAAAATGCGTTATTTTCATTAAAATGAGCGATTTTTGTAAGTAGAATGGGGATCTAGATTTGTTACTTAACGCAGAAGCTGGGAAATGTACGTTTAGTCCGTCCATGATGAAATAGTGCCCCTCAAGAAAATTACCTTCTAACTCTGACTTGCCTGAAACAATTTAATAAAAACAACTAAAGATGAGTGTAGATACGTATATGGTGCTATTTCCCGGTATTTCATATGGGAAGGCCGTTTCCAAGCAGCCGTTGGTTGAATTATTATCGGTGATCCCATATTAATTATTCTAGTTACAAAATTCATTCGTTTGCGACACATAGAACATCTAGAGTCAATTACCAACACAGGTATAGTTTACTGCCAATTACCAATGCCTAACCGTGTAAAAAATCTCAAATTTTTTGAAAAATGGGGCACTCTTCAAAAAATGTGCTAATACGCTGTAAATTCTTCACAAAGTATTCTTCACGGCGGACATTTGTTTGCACCGTCAAATTATGCAGAGCACAATTCTTCACCTATTCTGCCTTGACTATAGATCCAAATTTAAATTACATTGTACATAACCGATTTCCCAAAATCTGTTTGTTCTATTAAAACAATCTCAACGAGAATCAAAGTTAAATACGTCGTTCTGTAAGGCGAAAACAAAGAATGTCATAATGCAATAGCTGCCATTTGTCAGAAATTCAATCAAACATAATATTGAGGCAAAGTCCTTGGTCCGGGGCTCTTAAATGGTTTATTCGGCAGTTGCTCTTAAAAAAACATTTCAAGAAGCCACTAACGAGCAAAGAAAAATTTAAAAGTTATCCTGATAAGTGGCTGTCACACAAAAATGTATCACATGACAGCTATTGCACTTAACAATCTTGAACTCATATGACGAATTATCTTTGATTACAAAGACAGAACTTTCTTTTGATATACACCATATAGGAGAGACCCTTCCTTTATATTTTATACACAAGTTTTAAAATTGTGGGGTATCACCTCAACCTCTGAGCCCATTTTGCTTAATTTTAAACTCCTAATTTCCTTTTAAAATGCATTCAAATGACATCATTTTGGTTCAAACTTGATGGTGTCTCATTAATATCATTTGCATAGCATACTTAAGCCACATATATCACACATACTTTTCAAATTGAAAAAAGATGGCACCATGATAGCTTTCATGCAGCGCAGGAAATTTGAGTATACGAGGTTTGTAAACATTTCAAAAAATAAGCAATTACGTGATTTTGCATATAATTAGCTCCTTTGCATATTCAATTTGCCCAAAATATGCCCAACATTCTTAATCCGGTGAGAATCTCATCAACCCGCTTCTTCCACCAAGTTACATCATTTTATACGCACTTAGGGGACTCCAGAAAACTTGTACACAGCCCTTGAAGGAACATTTTTAATAAATTATGAAAAATTAGATCATTAAATATTTTAGACCCCAAAATCTAATCAGTCGAGAACTCATCACATGCTTTTTCCACCAAGTTACCATTATGTGGACCCTGCACAGAAGTTCAGATAAATCGTAGTACCCGGGGGTTAACATTTTTTTTCACGGTAGGATGAACGGACGCTTGCCTCACCCAGGTATTACATTAAATCTTCTGAAGAGAATACAACTCATACAGTTGGGCACCATGATATATGCATGCAAAATAGCTAATAGAAATAATAAAGTCACTCCATTGCTTCTAGCTGGCAAAAATATAAAAAACCTGAGTCTTGGAAGTATATTTGTTTTATGTGCTACAATGAACCATGATTTCAATTTTAATCCCTGTCCCATAGTTAAGAATTAGATGATTACCATAGTTGGTGGTACATATTTTTAATTGTTTGAGTGACTAATTTTGATGATTATTAAGGTGTTACTAAGTAATGATTGGTATACAAATTTTGTTTAATGCTCAAATACCATCTCATATTTAAATTGTTGGTCTTCATATATTATCAGGGCTGAAAAAATGTAAATTTCCCAGGAATACAATCCAAATTTCCCTCCTTCCAAGATTACACAATGCCCTCCAAGATTTAACCACCACAATTGCCATCCCAATTCTTATGTTTTATTTATATTGAGGACCAAAAATTTCCTCCAATTATCAAAATTTCTCAGGAAGGTTTCATTCCAAATTCTCACGTTTCCAGCATGATATTATAATACTTTTATATATTAAATATATTTGATTCACATACAAATAGTAAACATTTAATCCATGGTACTTAGGCAATGGGAATTTAAAGGGGGATTTCGTGATCACAACCTTGTTCCATGGAACTTACCTAAAATATGTTGAGATTTGTCTCATCTGAACCGTTAGCCTAGAACCATGTTGTGCCAGTCTCAGGTGAAAATTTGGTCGCATCGGTAAGAAGAAATTCGCAATTTGTATTTTCTGTCAGTAAACGGACCCCGAAATTACAGTATTTTCTGTACGTAAACGGACCAGAAATTAAGCACAGTAGCCTATGGGAACCGTGGGAAGGAAAACGAGCAATTGCTCTACACCAAAATCGCAAGATCAGGATCAGCCCAAATTTGAGAAATAAGTTTCTCAAAGGATATCTAGTGATCAAGGAGATAACACAGAAGGTACTGAAATCACGGAATGCACTTAACACGATTTTTCCACTACCGTTACTTGTGACTCTTTTATGCCAATTACATTTGCTATATAATATTTGTGTGGTTTCTGGCTGTGAGAAAAAACTTCACTGAAAAAAAATAACCAGTGCAAATTTAAAAGGGCCTTCCTTTTATAGGCACTATCAGTGATTTGCAAAAATCAGATAATACAAAAAAAATGAATTGAAAAACAATCATATTCTTGCATGTGACTGTAATGGGAATAGGTGTCCTAACATACCCCTACAAGTCTAAGCCCAAAAACAAATCATAAGGACCAAAATTTGCAGAATTGTAGTCATTATGCCCGATGGAAACTTTACAAAACGTAATTGAAGGGAAATTAATATCTTTAATGCTTGCTGTTTTCTTTCTATTCTGTAATTTTCAGTTGCAAAAAAATATATTATGAGAATTATACAGACTTAGCCTTCCACTTTTAAGTTATTCTGACAATTTTCAAATATTTTTTACTCTTTCAGGGACGAATCACTGAGAGTGTCTCTAAGTTCCACCAATTCAGATATTGGACAGTAATAGGGGGTGAATAAAAACCAGTGCCAAAACAGAGGTGAAAACAAACTAATTGACAACATTCTCGCTTTCAGAACACACGAAAAAGGACCTCCTTATTTTGAAATGACCTCTGCTTTACTCTACGTTTTGAGGAGGCAACAAATGGTATCCCAAGACAAGAAGGTCTTTTCTAAAGATAGGCAGATCCAATAGGTGAATATCAGTATACCAATTTTATTTATTCTGTTAAAAGAAAAGTTAAATATAAACATAAGGAAGTACCAATAAATTTTGTCACTCTTCACAAACCGGAGGTTCTCTGTGCTCTTTACGATGTAGCCATTGGTGGTTTATATTCCCGGTGTTTTTATCAGTACTGTGTATATGAGGACACGAGGGAAACAGCCAGCTGCTCTTGGCAGTGAAGAGTAGTTCCGCACCACATCTCTGAAAAACATTCCGCTGGCAGGTAGTATTTCTGTAGTGAAGGCAGTGAGATGGTGAAGAAACAAACAGAGAAAGTAAGAGAAGTATTACCACATGAACAGGCTGTTGCGTAATAAACCCGTGGCTAGTTCCCCCAGGGGCATAGAGGAACCCCCCCCCCCGAAGGAAAATGAGATTTTAGTAAAAATCAGCAAATTTGGGGATTTGAGTTTTACCCCCAGAATTCGAATCCTTGGTGGGGCACAAGAATAATTTCACCCCAAATGGACAGGAAATACCACATTTAAGTGCTTGACCTAAATGTAGGCTTTAATAACTAATTCTGGGAATGGATCTTTTCCACAACTGGTAAACCAAAACTGGGGGCACATGGTGCCCCAGCTAGCTTCCTCAGCCCCCTCTTCCAACCCTTGCATATATCAAGCACACAGTGCTGCTGCTGCTGTTAAGTGTGACAGTGAGACAAATAATGGCAGAAAGAAGCAAAAAAAAAAAAGACCGAGTGCATCAATGACCGTTGCAGAAGAAGAAACCCATCAATTGGGTTGGTTAGGGAAAGCATAGTTGTGGGGTCATAGGTCTGTCAGGGTCATTACAATGTCAATTGACATATAGCCCATGGGTCTTGGCAGGTGGTATTTGAGCAAGGTTGGTGGCTATATAACTCAACTGGAAGAATGTTTTGATGTTGGGGTTCCAAAGGTCAAGTAGGGACATTGGAGGTCAAAAGGGCATATGGGCCATAAGTGGAACATTCTGTGCATACCATAAGAGTTCTGGACGGTGGTTTCTTTAATAGTATTTTAATAGGCGGTCCTTGGATTGGATTACCTGTGTTTTGGCGATATCCTGGATGAATTGACTCTAGGTTTTGCGGTTCATTTGACCTGGAATGACCCCTGATGTCTTGTCATGAGCTTTAAAATTTTCATCAACAATCGCCCCACCACCACGTTTCCAAATGGATAATAAAGGGTACCCCATTTGACCTCCTTTGACCTTGAAGACCCTCGGATGACCTTGTTGTGACCTTAAGATTTTGGCGCATCAAGTTCATGCCATACAACAACACCAATGTTTACCCCAAATTGACTCTGATCTTGAAATGGACCCCCTAATTACCCAATCGCTGAGCATACCTGCTAGATGAGCATACTGGAATGTATTTCGACCTAATTAGCGCCCAGGGCTTTCAAGTCATACGTCAACAGATGGGTATGAAAGCACAGCCAAGCTACTCAATATAATGGCCCCTACATACTTTTGATCCCAAAATAACCCCTTGAAAACGTGACCCAAAAAACTCTTACGGCGAAACTCTCCCAACATACCAAAACTCATATCCTGCATCAAAAGCACGGCCCAAGTTACCTGCATAACGGGGGGGGGGACCCCTGAATGACCTTGAATCCAAAAATGCCCCCTCGAAAACGTGACCTAACAAAACTCGTACGGTGAGACTACCACCACATCAAAACTAATATGATACGTAAAAGGGAAGGACCGACTGTGACCCCAAATGACACCTCGGAAAACGTGATCACCAAACTTGTATGGGCAAACTCTACCACCATACCAAAAACTCATCTCATATATCAAAGCACGACCACGATAATGACCCTGGATGACATTTGACAACAAAATGCACCCATGGCCTCGGAAAAATGGACCACAAAACTTGTACGGCAAAAACTTACCACAATACAAAAACTTATTCCATATATCAAGCCGGACAAGTTACCCGCCGCTAACGACCCCTAGTGGACCTTTGACCCCAAAATGTACCCTTGAAACAATGTTGTGACCACAAAACCCGTAAGGCGAAAAATTGCTACCACCATACAAAAAACTCATTCCATAGGTCAAAGCACGGACAAGCTAACCGTAACGACCCCCCTGGATGACTTTGACCCAAAAATGGACCCCTCAAAAACATGACCACCAAAAAACTCGTACGGTGAAACTCTACCACCACGGCCAAAATCAGTATCCATACGTTAAAAGCACGGCAAAGTACCCAAAAACGATCCCTTGAATGACCTTTTGACATCCCAAAGTGACCCCTCAAAAAAGTGATCACAAACTTTATGGCAAAACTTACACCAATACCCAACACTCAGCTCCATATATCAAAGCAAGATACGACCCCCCCTGGATGAAATTGACACCAAATGACCCCTGGCCTCAAAAGCACGGCCAAGTTATCCAACTAACTGACCCCTGACTGCACCTTTACAGGAGCTGCCAACATTGAGATTTTGGATAGGGAGGAGTGATCTTGAATCAGGGAGATTGTTTGATCTTGGAATCCGGCGATTTGATCTTGGAATCAGGGAGATTTTTTTTTTTGACATTTTAGTGAGCATACATAGGTCTCAAGAGGGTACAGCCAACCATGGATACGTAGAAAAGACACTATCAGTGATTTGCTAAATCAGTAAACCAAAAAAATCATCAAAAATCAGATTTTTGCATGTATGTAACAAGTAAAGGTATCCTAACAACCCTGCAAATGATAAGACAGAAGCAAACCTAATAAGGACAGAATCTTGCGATGTAGTTCATACTGTCCGTCGGACACTTACTACAACACGTAATTGAATGAGAGCATCGTATCTTGGAACACTTGCCGCGTTTTCTTCCTTTTCTGTCATTCTACAGCTAGAAAAGGTAACTTATGAGAATTCTACAAGGGACTTCTATCCACTTGAAGTATTCTGCAAATTTCAAATATTTGTCAAATCACTGATAGTGTCTTTTAAAGATCAATTGAAAGCTTCCAACTGTCAGTGGACTAGTCCCTTGTTTGCATTTTTTTTAAAAAGAAAGAAGACATGGAAAGGTGAATAAAAGTCAACACTTGAAAAGGTTCGTAACTGAAAACGGAGCACCTACATAGTATGAACTGCATCATGAGATAGAGCTCTTTAAAATAAAGCTTTCTCGAAAAAAATTGACAGGGCTCCCGCCGTTTCTGACAGCACCCATTTAAGGGGGAACGTCAGCAGGAATCCATATGGAGATTTAAAAAAAATATTGAAATGAAAATGTTGAAGGAAAAAGTCAACTTAAAGGCTCATTAACTTGAAAATAGGCAGACACAAACATGTGAATGCATCATGAGATAGAGCTCTTTAAAATAAAGCCTTTCCCGAAAAAAATGGACGGGCCCGCCGTCTGACAGCCCCTTTAGGGAACTGTCAGTGGAACAAAGTCCACAACCAGGCACTAAACTAATTATAACTAACATTTTGCATTAATAGCAATGATGGAGCAATATTCAAAAAAGGCAAACAGCAAATCACAACAGAGTTCCTTATCTGTAGGCCTATCCCTTTGCAACCAATGGAGTTATTTGTTAACACTTTAAGACACAGCATACACTAATGTAGGCAAATTTGGGTCTCTCTTCGTACATTTGCTGAAAAGTCTTTGAGACTTGGTTGCAAAAATACCATCTTTGTTATTTTCCTCTCTCCCATCCTTTCTCCCCTACGTCTATACCTTTCCCCCTTCACTGTCAATTCCTCGAGTTATTAACATAACTTAAAGGGCCTTCTGGTCATCAGGTATACATCTTTAAGACTAACCATTCACTAATACATTGACGTTTTGACAATTCAAGTTGTAGCACTTTAGGCATGTGACCTTATAACTAACGCACATGTCACATACCTCAGGAAGAGGGAATATTTGAACAACTATTTGTTTAAACATATATATATTTTTGAAATTCCAAGTAGGCCTTTTTCTTGATAACCCAGAAGTAACTTTAATAATATTTATTAATTAATCATGTCTCATTATTAGAACTCGAAGTTTTAAAGTCATTTACCACAATCATTTCCCCACATTCATGTAAAAATTAAAGGGCTGCAAAAAATTGTTGATGTGGTCTGGTTTTTGTTACACTAAATCTAATCACGTTAAAATGAACTGGCAATTGTGTTTGACCTCAGTCCTGTTAAGCCCTTGCATGCTTGTTAGATATGGTAACATGATCACTGTTTCATTTTCCCCGGAAGACACACCCCACTAGAATCGGTAATGGTGAACCAATAAACAATAAGCATTCAGTAAGGACGACGACAAGCACGGCATAAAATGATGTCCAAAACTTGACAAAAAAGATTACAAAAGTTACGCTAAATAACTGACTCCCGTCCCTGAAATTAAAAAAAAATCAAGCCCCCAACACGAAGATTCCCCATGGGTTATGATTCCATAGGCGCTATTTCGTCAAAAATGGCAAATAAAACGCCTCAAATAGTAGCGAAAAATAAGAACATGCCCCGCTATCGATAGCAATAACCATCAATTCAATGAATTGATGGTTAAAAAAAATTGACATCAGCTATTAATGTTTTTCTTGGGAGACGATTATTTTGTGACAAGAAAATAAAACTTAAGGAAAGAAATTATCATTAAACAATGTTTTGGTGGGTTGTCAGTGGTCTGTTTTTCTTTCGGTCACCTCCCTTCCTTTTTCAGGCTTTTCTGTCTGGCTTGATCAGCTTCCATCTAAAATTATAATTTTGTGTGGTCTGCCTGCAGAGCACCACGTGGATTTGCTTCAGTGTAGAGTATGTTCTATTGTGTGCATGGGGTGTGTGTGTGTGGTGGTGCGTTGCGGTGTGCGTACACGTGTGGGTGACCTGTGGGAGTGGTGTCAAAAATGTAAAGCCTGCACTTAGTGTGCTCTACTTCTTTTATCTACTGATCAATTAACGTCATACTTGATCAGAAGAACCACTGGCCCAGCACCACACAACTTCTTTTAGTTTAGGTGAATGCAGGAGTGTATTGAGTTTCAATCCACAATGCACCAGTTTTGGGAAATTTCCCTAAAAGGGTCATGTGATCCCACGAGAATCCTATTCTTAAACATAAAAATCCTTACTTCTTTGCTCATTTTCACCCACAAAACATTAGTATTAAGGAATTTTTAGCATGATTAGATATCTCTTTCGGTTCTTAAACTTTTGGAAACATTTTTACCTAAGTACTGACTAAAGTTCTGTAAGCTACAGTATAGGCACATCACCATGCATTGTGGGATTGATTCAAAAACACCTTGAGGTAGCGTGGACACGTCATAGCCCGGCGAAGCCCGGGGCTATGAGATAAAGTGTATAGATATCGCGGGGTTTTTCCGACGCAAAAACCTGTCGGGAAAAAAGTTTGAATACTCACTTACCGGGACCTCCCTATTGATAAATTAATCACAATATATACTTATTAGGACAAAAAATAAAGCAATACTGAGGTTTATGAAACAGTTTTTACAAGTTTCGATGTAGAATTGTAATAAGGGCAAAATTTAGTATGACTTCAGTGCCTTCAATTGTCTTTCATTGCGGCCAGTTATTGACGCCCAAAACATCCTCGTTGAGTAAAATGAAAAACTGCAAATCGGTACAAATGAGAATCGGTGAATTTGGCATGGATTTCTACGTCAAGGTGAGTAAATGCCAGTTTTAAAATGCGTGATGGACCCCGTAATAGCTATATACTTAAATCTCTGACCTAGTACACGACCACAACCCAATTATGGAGTGTCTAGTCAGGGCAACCTCGGACTACCTCTGAGGTGAATGTGTAACTTGCAAGAACCATTTCAAGAGCCACGACTCAGACTTGGCCTACATAGTTGGTTTGATGGAATTGCTGACAAATGGCACTATGCACTTATGACCTTGTGGCACTCAGTCATCTGTGAGTGCCACAAGGCCAGCGTTAAAACCAATAGCTGCCTATGATAGGATAACTCAATTTGTCTTTTCCTTGAGTCAGTGGCTATTGAAAAATTTGGTTCTTCAGGCCCGATACGTGTTACATGAAGAACCATTCAAATAGCCACTGGGGCCAACATTCTTGGCATAATGGTATGTTGATGGAATTTCTGACAAAGGGCAGCGAGTGCAATTAGACTTGATATTTGCTATTTTACTATTGCATACGCAAAATATAACTTTGCTAGCATTGTTGTGGACTTGACATTGTTTCAGTTAAGCTAATAGTTCCTACTAATTAAAAAAATAGGGTAGCAGGACAAATAGGTTGTCGATATGTGTGTCGGGGGGGGGGGGGGAGGTCAAAAGAATAAGTGTAGAGCAATATAGACCTAAGTGACTCATGAAGGACCTTTGACCTCCTCATCTGTAACCCACATATGCCACTTGTCTCAATGTATTAGCATACCAAGTACAACTTGATAAATCACTGCCACTAAAAAGTAGACATTTTAAAAAAGTGTATAACCATATTACCCCAAGTGACCCTGCAGGGACTCTGGACATCATCAGTTACTACGCATATTGAGACAAAACTCCCTTGTCTCAATGTATAAGCATCCCAGGTATGAAATTGTTGATATACTGCACTAAAAAGCAAGACAACATTTTAACCAAACTGTCACACATACACAAGATATGACCCGAAGTGACCCAATAATGAACTTTGACCTCCTCATCTGTACTCACTCAGAACCCTGGTCCAGTATGAACTTGATCCATCAACGCACTAAAAAGGTTAGAAAACATTTTAACCAAAAGAGTGACACACAGACACACACACACACAAATCATGCTGCCTAAGTCTGCCCATTTTTTTTCAAAACATTTTGGACTACTAAAATGATCAATAGCACAAGTGATGTGTTTTTCCTAAACGGGCCCAAAAGGGGACCAAAGACTGTCTAGTGGAGGATCTCCAAAAAAACCCCAAAAATTGTGGGTCCACCTTAAAGGGATAAGCAGCGAGTAAGAGAATAAAAAAATGTGGAAATGCAGTTTTAGCTCATAGAATCAATATAAGTCTGTACAATTCGTAAACTACTTTACATTAGGACCAAGTATTTGAGGAAGTTTTTCATACTGTCTCCCGTAAATAGACATACAGAGATGGCATCTCAAAATCAACATGAAAAAGTGATTGTGGTGTACACCAGTAACAAAATAAATAAAGATCAATAAGGTTTGTGTTTGAGGTAAATGGTCAGGTCATCATGGTGCACAATATTACGTATATCTGGGATATTCACAGGGAAACCCTTTTTTGATCTCAAGTCAGAAGTTTGATCAAGGTACGTGGAGAAATTACAGAATCAGATAAAAGTATGGCGTGTTCTGTAATACACAGATTTTCAAGCCAACAACTTGCAGGGTTATATTAGCCTGCCATACCGTAACCAAAATACAAAAATACAAAATTTTGATGGATTTTCCAATGTTTCAGATCAGTAACACTGCTTTTTTTTGATCCTTTAATGGTTTGATTCTCCATACCTCTAGCATCTGAATGTGTGAGTTACCGGTTCTTCTCCAACGCCCTACCTCCTCTCTTCTCCACCCCATTCCACCTCATATCTTCCCTCCCCCTACCCCTCCCCCCACTCGCCCCAACTACCCGCCCCATCCTTCCAATTCCCCCTCACTGTACCCTTTGTCATACCCCCCCCCGATTTATCCCCACACCGCCCTTCCCTCCTAGTCTCTATCCTTATTGATATTTCTCCCACTTGCCACCCCCCCCACCACACATCTCCCTATACTCCTTCCTTCCTCCCATCCTTCCTGCCACTTATAGTAGCTGTATGATGTTAGCCTTGGCAAACTCTGAGGCCTGGAGGAATAACACACCACACGGCGAGGTTTATTGATTGATAAATGGCTTCACCTGAAAACAAACACATAATAGCTGGTTAATTACGGCGGCCGGAAAAAAGGCTTCAAAAATACCCAGGGCACACATGCACAGATGCACAGAGAGAAAGCTAATGCACCTGTGCAACACATGCACAGGTGCAAGTAGCTTTCTCTCTGTGCCTGTGAAACTTTTGTAATCCTGCATGCACGTGTGCATGTAAATTTAAAAACTTTGGTGGAATTCATTAAACTATGCAATTTTAGCTTATTATAGAAAGTCATGAATGCTTAAATGATAAATTTGAACCAACTGTCAATAGTCTAAATGCCTTCGATATTTTTCAACATGAAAAGCCTGAAAATGCGAAATGGGGCAGCCTGAAGACAAAAAAGATTTTGGCCGCAGGTACGGATTCGTGCTACTCTGAAGGGTTAAAGGTGCAACCGAGAGATTTCACATATCAGGTGTCCCTTAAAAATCTAAAGTAATGATTTTTTGCCCTAATGTAACGCTTTCCATCAAAAACATACCCCATCTGAAAGGATTAAGCTGAGAAATGTGTCTTTGGTACAAAATTGTGAAATTGTTAATTTCGTATAGGGCAGCAATAAAAATTCAGCCTATGTTTTATACTGAAAATATAAACAAATCATAATCACCTTTTTTCTCTGTTATTACCATTTCTGTAGCCAAATATAAGGTACGAAAGCCTTTGTTCTTAGTTTATTTTTATGACACAAAATTTGGGTGCCTCAAAATCTCTTGTTGCCACCTTTAAGGCCATGTACAAAAAAAAAACTTTAGACAACCAATATTGATTAATCTCTATTACAGGTACTTAATGTAGCCCAGGAAATAATTTTTCAAGCCAGTGTCTATCCCAGGTCGCAAACCCTAGTTGTCGACCTTGCCCTCTGTACCGATGTTCCAGACTTCCATATTGGTTAAAGTGGTCTATAGACAGTGGTCTTCATTTGCGTCTTCAGGCCTTGCTAGGGAGAAGGGTATCTATGCTTTCAATAGACATTTCTTTGGTCACTGCAAAAGATAAATCACACACTTTGATTTTCTCACTTTTATGGATGGAACAAATATCATATTTGTTCTGACACAGATTACTTGCTTATTTTTTTACTTCTTAAAGCACCCTAATATTTGGTAGACGTTTCATATAATATAGAAGTCCCACTGATGCAAATAAGGATATTGCATTCATTCCGTCAAGCATTACGCTCAACTCATACAGCGCATGATGGATTCAATTGTAATACTTCATTGCATCAAGGGACTCTATATAGACGTCTACCCATTATTTAGGGTCAGAAACTGTTAACTAGGTAAAGTATTATAATTCATGGTTAATGGGCAAACTTTATTAAGTCAACAAAAAATTTAATCCCAAAAATATTTTACAGTTTTTGAGGGGTTAAGTTTCTTGATCAAAAAAACATTGCAGAAAGGAGTGCCATATGGCCCCCCTCCCCTATGAATTCTGCAGCCTTGACAGATAAACCACAGGATGAGGTTGAAGAATTAATAGGGAGGGAGACATATGAACTCTTGCTAACATTGCTTTGGGGGATAAACATAGTTTAACACAAAAAAAAACTATTTATAGGGATTCATTTTTTGCCGAAAACACTGTTTCGGACTGAGAAAGGTGTTTTCCATGACAACCTTGTTTTTAAGAAACTAAGTTATTACACTAAAGAAACCCGTTGATACTGATAAGCTGTGTTTTATCAATAAACTGAGTTTAATTGACAAAAACATTTTAAAAAACAATGTTTATCAATGATAGGACTAATTAAGATATATGAGTTTTTCAGAACAATTTAAGTTTTTTTCTTGCCGGATAAACTTTGCTGATAGGTAAACAATTATGGTGGTGCCCAAAACTATAATAATGAAGTGTTATAATCTGATAATATTGCTCCTATAAGTCTTGCGGTAATTTAACGAAGGTGCGACCTCGGTGTCCCCTGTTAAATAGCTAACATCTTTGCTACTTAATTTTACATTGATAAATGGTAGCTTATTTGACTTGCCATAATGAACATTTGGGTTCAAAATAAGTTCTCCAAAAGTTAAAATAGTTTGCCTTCAAATGTTATGTATAGGTATTCAGACTGCTTTTCATGATGTAAACATGGTGTCCACAGGTGTGACTTTGTTACATTGTGACAAATTTCTTCCTATTTGACACCATTTTGGTACACTATTCATCTATGAATGTTAAGCCAGATTTGTATTGTGTGCTTGACTTACCTTCAAGCTGGAAGATAATCCACAAGGTTATTATTTTGAAACGAGGACCTCTAATAGGTGTAGTGTCCCCATGGTGTCCCTGTGTACATAGGGACATGAATTTGTCAAAGGAGACAAAACAATGTTAATTATTTGAGCGCTCCAAATTTCTTTCAAACACAGAATGAAAGTTATGATATTATAGAGTAATCAAATAGGATCACTCTTTGACACAAATCTGAAAATTCCATCAAATGTCAGTCACACTTCGAGGTACCAGTTTAATGAAATGGAACACTTTTGAAGTATTTGAGGAAATTGTCATACCGTCTCCCGTTAATATAGACATACAGCGACAGAGTCTTAAAATCTTTACTAAACAGCTGATTGTGGTTTAGACCAGTTACAGAATAAACAAAGATCAATAATGTTGGTGTTTGAGTCAACTGTACAGGTCATGGTACACATATCACGCTTAAAAATCTTGAATATCACAGGGAAAGGCTTTTTTAATTTCAAGTCGGAATTTGATACGCAAAAAAAAATTACAGAATCAGAAAAAAGTACTGCCTAATACACAGATTTCAAGCCAACCACTTGCAGGTTATGTTAGCACATCCACGCCGTAACAAAAATACCAAAATATGAAATGTTGATAATTTTTTTGATGTTTTGGATCAGCAAATCGAGGTTTTATCCCTTTAATATTTTAGTTATGGTTACTCAAAAAGGACGATATCAAACACAGTTGTGCCATGGGGTTAAAATCAAAGAGAATGCAAAAAATCCAAGCTTACCTCTACTTATCGACTCCGTAAACACGTCTGCTTCCACGTGCTCACCATGATTTTGATGGTGACTTTCAGTGCATCCTCTGATTCACTGATTCTGCTAAACTTTTGGTGAATACTTGGGTCCTGGTGAATGTATTCCAATGTCTCCCTCTGCTGTTCTGATCCCAATCGACTGATGGAGGCAGTTATCAAAGGTCCAGATTAAACACAACTCAGCTGAAATGTGTGAATTATCTTTATCAGTTCATTGTCATGTCTGGTAAAACTCAGATTGCCGTTTTCATAATTTTGCAATTTAATTTCAGAACAATTCACTAGAGTACTTAGTATTATATTTTGGTTTTAAGAGGCATTCATGATTCTAGCACCTTTGCTTTCTTCATTGTTCCCTAGATATCTTGCGAAAACTATTCAAAATTGAGCTGATCCCGATCTTTTGCGTTTGTGTTATGAGCAATTGCTTGTTCCCACAGTCCCATAGGCCACTATGCTTGATTTTGTCCGTTTACGCCGACAGAAAATACAAAAAATTGTGGGAATTTCTTACAGATGTGCCCGAATTTGCACATTAGATTTGAGATACATGATTAATAATAGTACCACTCAATCTACAGATGACTAGACATAATTGCTACAGAAGGTTTTCTTGCTGATAACTGGCTTACAAACCTCCCAACAACATATCAAAAATTAAAAAACGACGGATATGCAAGGAAATGTAAATTTCATATTACCTATATGCGCCATTTTGGCCTATATATTGGTTAGTATTCAACATATTAATCTTGTTTTATTGAAATGTTCATTTTTTACAACCTATTAACTCTTGTTTCATCTGAAATGTTGATGGTTATGCTTGCAAAATGTGTTGTAATTGATACATTTAAAGTGGAGAAAATAATAATTTTTCAAGATGCTGCCATTTAACGCCAAAATTTTAAATCCCGCCAAATCGAATGATGGGACCAGGGTCTTGTGTTATTCATTTATTCAGGCAGTTCTGAAAACTCCTCTGTACTGAAAGGTCCAGTCTGTATGGGAAGGGTGTATGCTATTTGTGATTGAAGAAGGTTCATCAAGGTTGGTGTGTCATTCTGAACCGTTTTGCCAAATAGAGACTAAAGTGTTGAGGCCTCCTCAGCGATTCACCTTTGATTTATAGGTGGGGTAGCCTTCTTGTCCGTCATCTACCTTAGGCCACCCAGGCAAGCAGTATGGTTGTTTTCAAGATGTAGGGTGCTAGGTGCTTCTGCCATGGACTTAACATGTTCCCCAAGCACCATGGTGTAAGCATCATCAGGTGCAGCCTTAGAAGCATCCCGTTTGTGCTTGAACTTAATAATGGATTTATATGGTGTTCTTTAGTTCTTCTCAGCTTTCTGACATTGTCATTGAGGCAAAGGCAGTAGGCTTCTTCTTCTCCTTAGGTAGCATTCTCAATGCCATTATTTCTTTGTTGGTTCTTGTGAGGATATCATAATAATGTACTAGCGTTTTTTGTCTTCAAGCTTGTCAACAAGAGGTTGAACTTGTATGTGCTGCTACAGTATGCTGTTCAAAAAGCTTTGTATTTCCCACTATACCTTCCTACAGTCGATTGTTTTCATGGGATCTTTAGGAGGAAATGTAATTAATATGGCCCCTACAAGAGATAATTCTTATGATCAGACTTAACAACTTCACGGAGTCCAACTGGAAAAAGTTCTCCATTGGGTGACGGTGTATCAACAGTCTACTTGCTTGATTTTGGAATCCTTGTTCTTAGTGCAATAGTTAAATTGTTCCCATGAAGTCTTCAGTACATACCATTTCGTTGATCTCGTTGTTGGTTTTTAGTTGCAATAGTTGAACAGGGTGTCTTCAGCCCCATGCTTAGATTTGTAATCTCCAGGGATGTACGGAAGATTATGGACTGGAATTGTGGTGGCGGTGGATAGTTCACGGTTCCTTCCACTACGGTTACGCAGGAAGTGCCTCGGGATAGACCTGTTTTCAAACTGGCTGTACCCAATGATCGTTTTGTGATGCTGTCCTACCTATTACCGGGCTATACCAAATTTCTTCGTTCCTGCTATCCACTTTTTTTCCAACATTGCAAGTATGACGCGAAAAACATTTTGAACAAATGTATATTTCATGGCAGCATTTTATAATTTCATGGCAATTTGAACTATGTAAGAGAGGCACTTCCTATTGTTACCTCATGGCACCCCTTCATTAAAGGTTTCAACTGGATGAACCTATTTTTATTGAGCTTCGTAGATGATCTATTTTTTGGTACATTTATCTGGATAGAACAACTTTTCACCTGCCTGAGGCTCATATTACTATCACTTCAGATAGGGAAGTGCCACCCCCCACCCCGCACTAGTTACATTTTTTTGTTATCTAATTGACCCAATGTTGTTTGATTAGTTAAACTCTAATATAATTTGTAACTAAAGACTCCCCATTGGACTTTAGTTCTGACAAATAATTTAGTATGCAAATGAATTTTAGTGGGAAAAACTACGCCATTTGAAATTAATGACAATCATTTTCCAGTGTTAATAATCCAATTGCAAGCAGTGTTGCTACACATTGCAGTATGCATAACATGTTCAAATACCAACAGAAACTTTGACATTTTCCTAAACATGATTTATGATCTACACACATTTGTCGAAATATGGGCAAATACGTCCACGTAATAAATTGGCAATTAGCATGTCTTGCCAGGCTTCCCTTGTTTTTTCTACTTTTTTGTATGTTGTTTGGGAGAGATTTTACTACTAGTTACAGCAAAAAAACCTTCTTTAGCAATTTTGTCAAGGTGTACCTAGTATTGTTCATAGATTGAGTGGACTATAATGTTAACGGTTCAATGCTATAAAAAAACTCAACCTTTTTTAGGTAAGTGGGGGAGAGGTTGTGAATCGAAAATGCCCCCTTTAAGTTTCTTACCTTCCACGGTAGATATATTTTTAGAAGCAAATAAATTCCAAGGATTTTGATTCAATTTTTTAATTAGTAAAATATCTCAATTTTTTTACTCTGTTGGTGCCGGGGGCGGGGTTGTCATGATTTTGATGGTGACTTTGAGGGGCATCCCTCTGTTCATGATTCTGCTAACTTTTGGTGAATACTTGGGTCCCGGGTGCATGTATTCCAATGTCGCCTCTGCTTTTTCTTGCATCCCAATTACTTGATGGAGGGCCGTTATCAAAGGTTTCCCTGAAAACACAACCTTCAGCTGAAATGGGAATTAGCATTTATTCAGTTCACTGTTCATGTCTTGGTAAATTAAAACTCAGCTGCACTTTTCATAATTTGCATTCTGAATTTCAGAATCCATTCACGTGTCTCTATGGCTTGAGCTTTTCATGGTTTTAATCTGAACTTCAGGGCCATATTTTCGGCAATGATGATAGCCCCTGTTATCTACGATAAAAAAAGGTGCTCAGGAGGAGAGGAGGTAGGTTCATGGACGACAATCATATGCTATGTGAACGAGCTATAAAATCCAGCCTATGGCTTGCAAAAATTGGCAATTATCAAATATAGATATTCATGATTATTGCTTTTTTACCACAAAACTGCAATATTGTTTCCCACGAACCACAGTACTTGATGGGGCGTATTGTGCAAGTGCCAGGCTCTCATATCAACTTAGAGAACACAATAAATAAATCGGAATAACTTCAAAAGCACCTTTAGGCTTTAAGCAACTTAAATAAATTAATATTTATCATCATGTTTTATGCACTGCCACAGACCACAATCTCAGATCAGAATCAGATACATGTAATGAGAATCAAGTCTTCTACCTTTCAGATTTGCGGGCCATCTTGCGGGAAGGCAAAGTCCATTTCCAAATTTCTGGAGCTTTCTAAATCTAAAGAACAACGACATTGCAGGTTGGATATGTATCATCTAACTATGGATCACACTTTGACTAGCACAAGTACTTGAGGGTGGGTATTAAATTGATCTGAATGACAAATACTACAGGAACTAGTAACACCTTTTGTATAGGTTATGCATGACTCAGCATGAGTGACGTGAAAGACTCTATGCATTATTGCTTCTACCGGGCCACGCAGTCGGCCCTTCATGGCAAAAGGCGTAACTCGAAAAACAGCATTTTGAGAAAGAAAAAGGCTTTTAAAGTTTTAAAGAAATATTTTTTGTTTGACTTTACTTTGACACAGATGGCGTATGTACATTGTCATGGTAGAATATTCTTGGACTTTTTTGTATGTCATATCATATATAATTTTTTTTAACTATGTTTTACTTTTTAGAAACCACTGCTCTCAAAATTGCGAAGGAGTCTATTTCTATATCTGAAGGTGCATTTCATAAATGTTTTCTTTATGAAAATGATACGTACTACTAGAATTTTGGAGTTTTAGTGTTGGGTGTGTAATGCGAGGCAATTTCAGACAAGATAACATCATTGCAGGTTTAAATGGCCTAAAAAGCATTTCTTTGAATTTTAGTCTCTGCCAAGACTGGCTGGGAAATAGGGAGCTTGGTTTTTAAAACGGTGCAGGGATAGATAAAGGGTGAGTAACGGAATAGGAGAGGTTATAAGAAAGAAAATGATCAGGCCACGTAGAGTTAAACACATGTACAGTGAGCAAGAGGTATATGACAAGGGGGGAAATGTGTTGAAAATGAAAGGGCAAAAATTGGAAGGGGTTGCCTTTCTCCCTAAGGTCATTTTCAGTGAAAGGGTCAGTTCAGGGTTGTAATTTCAGGGTGGTAATGATTGGTGATCTAAAGAATTACCATACATGTGTGGATATATTTACAGACGAAGTTTAGGCAACTCTTATTTCTGAAATGACTGAAGTGTATGTAACCTACATTAAATTCAAGCTTTTAAATTGGGGATTCCTTCTAAACCCATTGCGCCCAATTGGGGTGTTTTCTATTTTTTATTTGAAATGGACAGGAAGGTGTAACATACGGTTTTTAAATTATCGTTTATAACTTGAGGATAAATTTTCAACACATTTTGCGCCCCATTGGGCATTTTTTCTATTTTCTTTATTTGAAATGACAGAGAGTTTTACGTACCATTAAATTACAGCTCGTAACTTAGGGTTGCAGTTGTTTTACACATTTTGCAGCCCAATTGGGCGCCTTTTCTATTTTCTTTTATGTGAAATGACAGGAGGTGTAACCTATGTTAAATTAAAGCTTATTAATTGTGGATTCAGTTATAACACATTTTGCGCCAAGTGGGCGTTTTTCTATTTTCTTTATTTGAAATGACGGAGAGTTTTACGTACATAAATAAAGCTCGTATCTTAGGATGCAGTTTTTACATATGTAGTGCCCAATGGCTCCTTCATTTTCTTTATTTGAAATTGACAGGAAGGTGTAACCTATGTTTAAATAAAGCTTAATTAATTGGGGATTCCGTTTTAAAACATTTTCGCCCAATGGGCGTTGTTTCTATTTTCTTTATTTGAAAAGGCAGGAGAATTTATTTGTACATAAATTAAAGCTAGTCACTTAGGGATGCAGTTTGTACCCACATTTTGCGCCCAGTTTTAACACATTTTGCCGCCCAATTGGGTGTTTTTTTTTCTAATTTTCTTTATTTGAAATGACAGGAGAGTTTAACGTACATCAAATAAATTAAAGCTTTAAAGACACTATCAGTGATTTGAAAAATATTGGAAATGTGCAGGAATAGCTTCAAAGTGAAGGATAAGTCTGTAAGAATTCTCTAGTTACCTTTTCCAGATGTAGAATTGACAGAAGAAAGGAAAGCGGCAGTGTGCCAAAGATTTAGATTTCTCCATTCAATTACGTGTTGTAGTAAGTGTCCGAACGGACAGTACTGACTAAAAATCTCGATTCTGTCATTATTAGGTGTGCTTCTGGTCTTATCATTTGCAGGGTATGTTAGGCTACCTACCTGTACTTGTTACATACATGTAAAAATCTGATTTTTGATGATTTTTTCGATTTGCTGATTTAGCAAATCACTGAAGGTCTTTACTTAGGATGCATTTTTACATATTTGCGCCCAATTAGGCGCCTTTCTACTTCCTCTAAATGCTTTTTAATGTTGCTCTTATTCTTGTAAAATTATGCCTGGTGAACAACACAGTTTTTTTTAAATACTTGTTGGTCTAAATGCCCTTGTAGTTTTTGAGAAATAAATAATTATGAGTTACACCAAAGTGTCGCAGTGCCAATTAGGTATTTTCATAGCAAAAGGGTGTATCTTTGAGATAGGACCCTTTTGCCATGTGAAGTCTGAAGAAAAATAAATGCCGTATCAGGTATTTCCATGGCAAAAAGAAGCCTAGCCGTAGAATCCGAGGTGAGCAGTGACACCCTATAGTCTAAGAACACAAGCGACAGCTTAAAACTGGAACACGCACCCAGTTACATTGACAGATTCACTGGAATGGATTATTCTATTA
>JAMKCH010008100.1:0-60677 GCA_023653785.1 Ophioderma brevispina
TTACTGGCATGGATATGCAAACATAACCTTCAAGTGATTGGCTTGAAATCCATGTATTAAAGGCAAGGCAGTAAGTACCTTTTTATCTGATTCTGTAATTTATATTATGTGCGTATCAAAATTCCGACTTGGGGATCAAAAAAGCCTTTCCCGGTGAATATCCCACATTTTAAGCGTGATATTGGGCATCATGATCGATACATTTTGATCTCAAACACATGTCTTTGTTTATTCTGTACTGGTGTAAACCACAATCAGCTGTTTAGTGTAGGTTTTGAGAGGCCATCGCTGTATGTCTATTTACGGAAGACGGTATGACAAATTTCCTCAAATCATTTTTTCACGATTTGGTGGTTTGTTTCTACATTAAAGCAGTTATATGGAATTGTACACGCTTATCCCTGATTTATAAGTTTAAAAAAATGCATTTCCACATTTTTCGATTCCCTCGCATTATCGCTGCTAATGACACCTGTATTTTACATGTGTCCTATGCATGTGGCTCTTCACAAATTTTAGGGGTAATATAGAGGGGCTCCCAAAATTTATGGGGGATGCATTCCCCTGTCTCCCCCACTTCTACAGCCTATACCTACTTTTAAAAACCTATGTGGTTAGGTGATGAATACTTACAAAACCATTTGAGACCTCCCTGTCACAGTACTGTAAAATTATAATGGGTATAATATCATAATGTCAGTGCATGATGGCCAGTTACTACTTGCATCCTATAAATAAATGCATTTATATTCTGATTAAATAAAAACACTTATGAGCATGAAATCTGTCTCCTTTTCATTCTTTTAAAGGGATTAGCAGCGATAATGCGAGAGAATCGGAAAAATGTGGAAATGCGTGTTTTAACGTATAAATTAGAGATAAGTGTGTACAATTCCAAAACTGCTTTAAAGTAGAAAAAACACCAAATAGTGAAAAAAATCAAGTATTTGAGGAAATTTATCATACCGTCTCCCGCAAATAAACATACAGCGACAGCGTCTCAAAATCTGCACTAAACAGCTGATTGTGGTTTACACCAGTACAAAATAAGCAAAGATCAACAAATGTTTGTGTTTGAGGTCAAGCTGTATTGATTATGGTGCACAATATCATGCTGAAAATCTGTGATATTCAACCATGAAAGGCTGTTTTGATCGCAGTCGAAATGTTGATCGCACGTATAGAATTACAGAATCAGATAAAAAGTACTGCCTTTTCTTTAAAAAAAAAAAAAAAAAAAAAAAAAAAAAGGGGGGGGGGGGGGGTATGAAGGAGAATTAACAAGTTGAGAGGTGGCTAGGGAGACGTGACAACACACAAAAAAAACCAATAATACAATTATTTCAGACCACACTTTGCAGGTTAGTTTTGCATATCCAGCCAGTAACAAAACTATAAAATAGAATTGTTGTGATTTTTCGCTGTTTCGATTAGCCAACGCTGCTAATCCCTTTAAGGGGGGAAGTGCATTTGACATCAAAATTTAGTGTCAGACTTATTAGACAAACAGTGTCCAGAATCCCTCTTTAAGAGGCAATCCTAGCAGATTGTACAACAGATAATATTACAATATATCGTCACAATTATTGGATCTGACAAATTTCAGATTGCATTGATATCATGACTGTGGCACAATGTCTAATCCTTTTACATACAATAGGATAGACAGACATTAGTAGCATACCATTTAACAGTTTCTTTACTATAATCAGCCTTAGGCCTAAAAAACTATGTTTTTTGCCGAACGGAGGAAAATATTATGGTCGGTCATATTTTTTTTTTGTTAAGATGAACTTCACTTCACACTGTTTTTGCTCTAATATGAATACAATATGCTATGACATAGAAAATACTTTATTTTACTGTTGTAGTTGTTTTTTTTGTCTTGTTTTGATGTTTTTTTTTGTCGTTGTACTGGTATTTTTTTTAATTGTAAACCATACTTTGAGTGGGGGTTTGAAAAAAAGAGCTGAAAAAGCTGAAACATAGCCATAAAACTAGGTAAAAGTAAAAACACCTGAAAGTGAAAGACAACTCTAAAAGTGTTGACTTTTTGTAAGGCACAAAACAGAGCTGAAATCATCAAAAAGCGGAATCTACCAGTGTAAAATGAAAATCAAGGGTCGTCAGCAGATATTTATTTATTTTGTGCTAAGTTGCATACAATTTTGGTAGTCCAGGTTTCTTTAGGGTCGGCCTGGTTACGGCAAACAACAATTTTTTCTTTTGCCTTTTCCATTTTACGCACCTGAACCATATAACACAATTTGAAAGTTTCCTTCTACATACACACACACACACTCATTTATCTATCATTGAGTACATACTAATGCAATATCGTATGTTTATCATGATGCAGACATACACTCAATGGTAATAAAATTTCACAATCGCAAACGTCTTTTTTGGCTCGCGGCCATAGTTCTATTACATGACCTAGCTCATCATCACAAATTAGTCATGTGATCTGCGTCGTGCCGTCCTTTGGTGGTGAATTCTTACCGCCCCCCCGGGGCATGGAAAAGTCAGCAGAGTTGCTACGTCAAGGCCTAGACCAGGGCTCATTACGTATTTCACTCATGTGATGTCCGACAATTAATTAATGACGACATTAGTAAACTACTACCATATGATCTGGATGAATTGTGCCTTGGTGCACACACTGTCAAGGTAAGACGACTTATGGAGTTGTTCCGTAAAGACTACGCAAATGCTTCTCAAGTAATTTAAACATGTGACTGGCCAGAAGTAATCAATGCTAAATACCCCCCCAAGCCGTCAACATGTGTGTGTCACATTATAATACCTACACTGCCCAATATGTCTGGAGAACAGGGGCTTAAATAAAAATCTCATGGGGTGGGGGGGGGGGGGGGGAGGGAAGGTGAGGGGGGGGGGGGGGAGAAAGAGGGAGAAGGGGGGGGGGGGGGGGGGGGGGGGGGGGGGGGGGGGGGGGGGAGGGGGGGGGGGGGGGGGGGGGGGGGGGGGGGGGGGGGGGGGGGAGTGGGGGGGGGGTGGGGGTGACAAGAATCCTTTCCTAGGCATCAAAAAAGTTTTTGTCAGAAA
Organism: Ophioderma brevispina; assembly: GCA_023653785.1. Classification (NCBI taxonomy): domain Eukaryota; kingdom Metazoa; phylum Echinodermata; class Ophiuroidea; order Amphilepidida; family Ophiodermatidae; genus Ophioderma; species Ophioderma brevispina. Next base: position 3,067 of record JAMKCH010008100.1, read on the forward strand.
CAATGCTGACAAGTAGGTGTATGTTTTCCTAACTTTTTTTCTTCCGAAAAACGGGTGCCTCTGTGTATTTTTTTACGTTTAATTTTTTTTAGGGATGGGGGTTTGGAAGTCACCTAAAAACCATTGCCCTACACTGGCTTGTTTTACTCCATTTCATAACTTTGAATATACAAAAAATATCCATTTGACTATAATATTTTACATTTCATACGGACTCCATTCTTCATCTTATAGCATAGTGGAATGTGAAAAAAAAATACGTTTAGTAAACTCTATTCTTCAAATTAGCACCCAAAGTGGAAACAATATTTTTTCTCAAATCTGCATGTAAACAGCCTGTACTTTAATAAAACTTGTAGTGCATGTTATAAATTATCTCAAATGCTAAAACAAGAATACCACATATGCTAATCTTAAAAATTGTTATGTAAAAGTACTTATTTTTTCTAAATATTTAAGGAGTTTGGGTCATATATCATCTTTTGGCATCGTTCCAAGCCTCAATATCTTGCGAAATGTCTTCCGCAGCCTGAAGCGTCGAATGCCCGCGCTTAACAGACAAGAGCGCACATCCCGCGTAGCAAGCGTTTTTACGCAAAAACATGTTTAACCACGAGCGCGCGAGTAGGGTGGATGCATTAGACCTTCGCAAATTTTTATGGCGACTTGTGGAAAATCAGTACGTAACCCCGCGAATGGGAGGTTTTTCCGGTCGCAATACCAGCTCAAATTGGAGAAAATGAAATTGAGTGCAGCTGAAAATAAACTCATCAATCAATTTATTTCACTATGCAAGCAGCGATACAACCATCCTTTCTTTTATTGTTCTTTGTTCAACACTAGTTTCTTCATTGTGTTCCTCCCTAGCATCTTGGAGGCAGTGAGGAATGGGGAGAGGAAATTGGCCCTCCCATTAGAGCGTTGTCCGCACATTTTGTCCCAAACAGAGACTTGTGGCTGTCCCCTTAGTGTCAGCAGTAAATTTCCCACCAAGGATGTTTGGTTTGGATGTAATGAGCGAAAATATGCCCCATTTTGGTCGACCAATATTAATTTTATACACTGTACTCTACGGGGATTACAAAATCACGTTTCTTGCTCTCACTTCAAAACGGGTTGAAATATCGGCCCGAAACTTTACAGATGGGGTTTTGGTGGTGAAGCCCATTCTACCAAAATAAAAAAAATTATAGACTTGCCGCTTTAAGTTCAGTTCTTGAACCTTCAAATTGTATTTTATCCTTTGTGTTCAATTGACAATATCCCTGATTAGGGTGCATCAAATTGGATGGAATAAAAAAGAGGATTTAGCTTAGGAACCGGTCTAAAAAATAAAATCAAAATATCTCACAAAATGCACAGTTTATATATTTTTTAAGTTTTTAGTTTGATAGTATAGTGTTTTGGGACAGTACGCGCGCAAAGGGCCTACATTATAATAATTCATATAATATGCGAGTCAGCCTGATATAACCTGTGCCTATGCATAATTTTTATTGTAGTTTTGTTGATTCGTACATAGAGAAAAAGGCTTTTAGCTTATTAATAAGGTTCCGAATTTGGGTTCGGTATTCCTTATCTTTCATTTGTGCTGGAAAATGTTTTTGTTGCTTATTTGTGGAAGGGGGGGCCTTTCGAAATATTTTAACTTAAGAAACCTCAATCTAGTTATTTTATTATATTTGAAATATGTGGAAATTCGAGAGGTCAGTTTTAAAGAATCCCTCATTGACATGTCGGTCTTTAAGATAAAATCTATCAACTCTATATAATAGTTTCTAAACGGGAGTGAGCACCTCGCTGCCACAAACTGCACGAATATAGGATAAACCCAAAAAGTATTAAAACCGACAAAACTCGGATGCATTGAAAACGTAAAAAGGATAGAAAAGGTGAAAGCGAATAAGATCTGAAAGAAAACTAAAAAGAAAGACTAATATTTGAATATACGACAACTAGAATTGTCCTTCTAAGTGATCCTGTAGCACAGAGGTGATTGCTGTGGTGTTCGATAATGCGCTGGTTCCGAACACTCGAATAGGCGCTCAGCACGTTGCGTATTATTCTGTGTTTTTTGTCGGGCGCTGAACGCCACACAATGTCGCAGGGTGTTCATTTTTTCAAGAAAAATTACGGATTTTTTCGCGGATGAATTTCTCAAAAGGAGCCTTCGTTGACCAACCGCCCATGTTTTTTATTGTTTTCTTAGAAAGAAAGATGATTTTCTTTTTCACAAACTTTAAAAATTAAAAATCATAACAAAATGTAATGGCTAATTTTTTATCTTTAACCCAAATGTCCATCGAAAAAATGATTTTTGTTTCCCATAGCTTTATGTAGTTTATTTTGGCGAAAAATTCTATTTGTAACGGTTTTTTAACTAAACGTGCCATCGGTGATCCCCCATTTTTTTCTTGAATTTGTCGATCATATCGATGAAACCTTATTTATGCGAAGTTTGAAAGGAAAATATGGCTGGAAGTATATATGACCCAAACCCTTAACCATGTTACACCCCATAACATTCTAGTCTAAGCCAAATATAGACCCTGAATGCAAATAGGGTGATCTGAATGGTGCCACAAACATAATTGGCCATACGTTCTACTAACATGACTAGCTAATATCACAAGATTAGGGCGTGATCTCAAAAGATGAATAGTATTATCAAGCAAATAACTGTATCAAATTTTATGAGGTCAATTACGACCAGCTTAGCCAACACAAGCTTTGTTAAATATATAATTTGGGAAATCTATTCTTATTCCTTCCAAGCTTTATTATTCTTACAAAAAGCTTTAAAAATTCTTCATCAGCCAATCCAGCGAAGAAGTCGCAGAATGAAGGCCGTCATCCTGCATAATCCCAATCCAAAGACTCTCTAAGAAAGAGCAAGAGCTGCATGCGGGAATGAGATGAACATCATCTTTGATGTAGCGCCAAACTCCACACCTCCACACACGCACTAGACCTCCCAATGGTTAAAATGGAGAAGTGCCCAAAGATGACATCGATCCTGACTAAGTACACAACCGATGTCTTCAAGTCTTCATCTCTCTGTGGTCATACCAATTAGCAACTAGATGATAACTGCAATCAATCATAACATTATGATTAGGAACAAAAAATGAACCAAGACCTGGATATTTTTGTCCTTTTATCTTAGTTCCATAAGTCTCACACCAGAGTGGTTTCGTTATCAGAAATTGGGTATGAATGCACACAGGAATTCATCCTGGCTCAAACATGACAATTCTATTGTCTTGTGGAATGTTTCAATTCAACATTTTAATTACAAAAACTTTGGACTTTTTGGCTACAAAAAACCTTTGACCGAAAGTCAGGCGAAATCTTGCCAGTTTTTGTCATTTGTTGGTTGCTAACTGCTAACTAGGCTTTTCAGGGTGGCAGGCGTCAGCCATGACATTTGTTGGTTTCATCAAACCGAAACAAATCTGGAAAGGGCATAAAGCTGAAATCATTTATATTTTTATTTTTTGGCATCAACAGAAGTTATAAAATCATATAGCCGCAATCAAACTACTCTAATTAACCTACTCCTACTCCTAATAAAGAGTCAATATTGAAATATCAACTTTGGAAAATATGACTGGTAGTGACGTTAAGTTAAGACCCCCTTAAATAAACGGGCCTTTTGTTACCAATACTGATAACCAAAGTACAAACCAATATTATTGATGTACAGAACCTGGCCAATGATATCCACACAAATTAGTTTAAATTTCTAAAAAAATATTTTTCACATTTGTAACATTCTGAGACTGAAACCCTGTTCTAAAATGAAACACAAACATACAGGCACATATACTTTATTTCTGTATGTGGTTGGAAGGTTCAATTTTTTTTTTAATTTTTAAAAATTGTCTTAACTTTTGTTACCTTTAAATTAAAGTTGGAATTTCCCAATATTTATACGAAGTGTTTGAAGTGAACAATACCAACACAGTAATTCGCCTTTCTCAATTATCGACGAGAAAACCGAGCCAAAGCGGGTGAATGAAAAAGTATTGACTAAAAGAACTGCCAGCCAAGTTTAAATCCCCAATTGGAATGGAAACCGCCTATCTAACTTTGCCCACAGACGCTGTTAAGTATTTGTCTCAAAATCGACGGAAAGGTCACCTGGGTGAACGGATGACCTGTAATTTGGCTTCTGAAGGGCCTCGACGCGAAGAACACGTCAAGAATTCATCTCTATGCAAATGACTCCTGTGCACCCAACTGATATAAAGTGAGTGAACGAACGAGTGAGTGACACGGCAAGTAATGGTCGTACGAGAGCCTGCATTTGCCTGGTTCCAATGAATACTTGGTACGCAGCAGACAGAAGAGAAAATAGACTTCCCAGTGGGGTATGCAGTGGACTCTGTTTAATCTCAGCTAAAGCGGACGGGATGATAGTATCGGATTTGATGGGGGTCCATGACATATTATTCAAAAGAATGAATGAGTTTAATGACCATGGTAATTGGCATAGTATAGTGCATTTTGAGAGACGAAAGAGGAGAAATCCAATTGCTTAGAAATAGAAATGTCAGATTTGACAGATTCAAGAGAGATCTGAATCAATCTGAGCTGACCAAACTCACGAGTTACTATATTCTTCTGAGGCAAAGACCAATCTGTGCACTACCGTTTACACACAACTTAAGTATAACTCTTTCCACACTGTGCACTTCTTGGGTTTACGAGATGGCTTCCCAAATATTTTTTGCAGTTCCATTGGGAAGCCATCTAAAACAACTCAGGCTTGTTTGGACTCATTAACTGCATTTTTCATGCAGATCCTGAATTACCCATAAAAATACATAATTTTGAAAATTTTCGTTCAAATGACAAATATTAATCTTTGAGCGACTATCCTCGCCTGCTGCATGCAAAGATATAATCATTCATAGTCTGGAAGGTTGCAATTGTCCATGAAATTGTGCAAAATTGTTTACATTTTTGAGATTGCAAACAGGCTTTGAAAATAAAGAGATTTTCTAATTATCTTAAAATAAAATGTAGAAAATCTAGAGTTTTTGGCCTTTTTTGTCAGCTAAGAATATTGGCATGCTTTGAATGTGTATCTGGCAACACTGAACCTCTCAGTAATTGACACTTTAAAGAATTTGAAAGCTTTGTTTGGAGTGTAAACATCTTTGACCATCTATTTTAAGAAAACTTAGATTAGCACCGATATAAAAATACATTCTTACAAGAAGGTAGGGCTTCAAAGTTCATTTGCTTGATTCTGTGTGGTTCTTCTAATTTGAATTTGGGTATTTTTGGAAATTAATATATTTTGAGAATGAGTTGAATTCTTTCACACATGAGGTAAACACATCGTCATGTGAGTGCAATAAGGTCACAAGTGCAATAGCTGCCATGTGATACATCTGTGTGCTACCATTAGAGCGGGAGCAAGGACTTGGGTCAAACATTATCGTTCATGTCCCACTACATCTCAGCTTTGACACCTTTGGTAGTTAGTATGACCCTCTCCATCAATGCAAGGTAGTTAGTGGTGTATAAATTGTTGGGCACGTTTTTAATAGGGCCAATTTAAGTTTAACAGGGGTCAAACTTTTAAATTAGTCTAATCATGTTGAAATGTTGCCATATGTTAGTCTAGTAATAAGGATTACAAAAATGTAAAGTTTGTTACCATTTATGACCATGGTTTAGAGTTATACGGTAAAAATGGCTAAAAGTGCAAAAAAAGGTCAAATTCATTTGTACAGGGGGGTCAAATCAGAAGTTGCTCCAATTTTGGTAAAAAATGTGCAACAAATTGTTCGTCTAGACTTAAGGGTAAACTAAGAAAAGTAATCCAATTGGCATTGACCTTCTTTGACCTTTATCTCGGTTACAAGTAAACATCTAACAGAATCAAAACCATCCCTTTTAGGAGTCCTAATTCTCAGGCAGATGATTCAAGCTAAATTAATCAGAAGAACTGTCAATGTTAACTCCTGTACAAATGGAATTTGCCTTTTTGCACTTTTAGCCATTTTTACCCAATTACTCTAAATCAATGGTAAGATGCGTACAAACTATACATTTTGGAATAATCCTTGGACTACTAGACGGACAATATGGCATATAATTTCAAAATGATTGGAGTAATTAAAGTTTGACCCTGATAAACCGTAAATTTGGCCCCTATAAACAAAGTGACACACCAACTTTGACAACCACTAACTACCGTGCATTGATGTGAGGGTCAATACTAACTACCAAAGGTGTCACACCTTAGTAGATGTTAGTGGGCATGAACGACGAAACTCCCTAAATATGGACCCTATGATATTATGCTCTTGCTCTACATGTATTAGGCTAACCAAAAATTGTCCCCCTGAGTCAGTGGCTCTGAAATGGTTCTTCAAGCTACATAGTCACATGAAGAAACATTCAAGAACCACGTCCAAAGACGTGGCATAATAATAGTATGGTTGATGGGAATTCTGACAAATGGCAGCTATTGCACATGCACTCACATGACGATGTTAATGACAATTAACTGGTACCCTTCTGATACAAATCAGTATACAATTAGTCAATACAAATTTTAGGACCAGCAAAAATCCGATATTGCAAGGTCCACATCACTTACTAATACTATATATTAAACAAGAAAGCAACAACTTTTAAGGTCAACTAACCAAAGGCCTTAATATGCAACACCTATGGCCTACATTTTTAGAAGAAATTACAATTTTAAGCTTTTATTCTTAACCTACCTTTTTTAAAAGAGATTTTCAAAATTATGTTTTTATTGGGGGTCAACACACACAAACATACACACAATTAAAGGAATTGAATCAGGGGTGTAACAGGGTCGGTGTTCAGGGGGCAAGTTCATAATTCTCCCAATGTATATCTTTTTGGCCCGGTGCAAGCACAGCTCTTTCAAATTGTTCCTGGCAAGCGCAGCGAGCCGGTCTTTAAATTCTGAATGGGTGGGGGGGGGGGAGAGGGGAAAAATCAAACAGACTCAACTATTCAGCTTCCTTCCCTCTTTTCCTTCTTCCCTCTTCTTTCCCCTTCCTCTCACATTCCTCTCTTTTACTTTTCTTCCCTTTGCCTTGCTTTTTGCCACCTTCCCGGTTTCCTGGTAGCTTGAGCTCAATTTCCCGGGCAGAACCCTCTGGTACAATGTGCCCCCCCCCCACCACCGTTATGCTACTGCATTGAAGTCCTGCCTCATGTAGGCATTTATTTTGTTTATATCAGTGTTACTCTTAGTTTTCTTAAACTAGTTGATCAAGATGCATTCATAACATCCTATTGAAATTTCCCAACCATAATAGCACAACATTTTCTTTTCACAGACGGAGTGTCTTTGGACAAAAACAAATAAATGATTAATGACGTTTTGGCAGGCAGACAACGCATTCTAGCAAAAAGTCCACCACATGATATCATGTTATTGTCGCATACAGCTTCTTTTAACAAAAACAAATGAATGATTAATAACTCAATTGATACACAACAAAACAACGCTGTTCTACATAACATCGTTAAAACATTTAGTGGTGATGCACCGAGAATGTAGGACAGTGAAGATGTGAATGCTTTTAGTTTTTTAAAACATTTTATTACACATTTCAATCAGGTATTAAAATCGTGCATCTTGTGCTCAAAAGGTGTGATACATTTAGGTTAACATGTTTTATTACTTTATTAGTCTAGGCCTCTGTGACAGAGGACTCCAAAAAATAAGGGTCTTTGGGTGAGAGACAGCCAAAAATGCCCTAAAATAGGAGTTTTTGAGTAACAAATTTGCACAAATTTCCCCAAAAATGGGGTCTTTGGGTGATATATTTGCCAAATTTTCTAAAAAATAGGTCTTTGGGTGAGAACCTTCAAAATTTACCCCCCCCCAATTTTCAAAATTTTAATTACCAAATTTGGAATCGGCATGAAAAATGCATTTAAATGAGTCCAAACAAGCCTAGTCTTTAGTCAGTGTTTTTAATTTCTTCTCAAATGACCTGCAGTATCATGTTCAGGATTCTAGTAAAAAAGCTACTGAGCATAAAATTATCCCCAAAAATGGTATACAAAAAGGGGTGTACTTTTTCCAAATTTTCCTGAAAATCTCTAACAAGTGCTCAATATTCATCATTTTGTAGCAAAAAAACTTTTCCAAAAATTTGGCAAACTTAGCTTAATTCTGAACAGATATTGGTTTAAAATCTAGAGCATCAGGGTTATTTTTAGGTCTCAGATTCATAAAATGTCTATATTTTTGTGATCCCACCATACACGGTACCCCAAAACCAAAATCAAGAAACCTGCAAAAACAAAGCATGAATTGGACACAAAATGTACATAAAGCCACGGTCTGAACAGAGAATCAAACTTGGAACTCATTGAGTGAAAGGCAGTGGATTAACCCTCTGCATGGGCTTTATAACAGCCAATATGATTGGTTATTCAAAGGTCACGATATCATATTACATCATGTAATCAGGGCTCGATTTAGGGGGGTTTTACATGCACAAATGCATGTAACTTTGGCTCTGTGCATGCAGAATTTTCCCTGTGCATGTAAAATTTTGTATTTTTTAGCCCATTTTGAGGAAAAATCGGGGGTTGTGCATGTAAGTTTTATTTTCTAAATCGACCCCTGCATGTAATAAGCCAATTAGGGAGATGGTAAGAAGATGCTTAGAGGTGCATAGAGAGATATATAGAAGGTCTATTTTGATTGGTTACTCAGAGGTCATATCATGTCATATGATGTATTGGGCCAATCAAAGACACTGTAAGAAAGGTAGTTGCCGGGGTGGTTGACCTCAAAATTAACTGGAGTAAGGAACAAAAATGGAAATTGGGCAAATTAGAAATGGATAATACACAGTACACCATCATCAACACCCACTCAGTGAGCTTTTGACTTTCCAATGGACTTAAAAAAAAAAAAAAAAAAAATGAACAGAGAATCAAACTTGGAACTCATTGAGTGAAAGGCAGTGGATTAACCCTCTGCATGGGCTTTATAACAGCCAATATGATTGGTTATTCAAAGGTCATGATATCATATTATATCACGTAATAAGCCAATTAGGGAGATGGTAAGAAGATGCTTAGAGGTGCACAGAGATATATAGAAGGTCTATTTTGATTGGTTACTCAGAGGTCATATCATGTTATATGATGTATTGGGCCAATCAAAGACACTGTAAGAAAGGTAGTTGCCGGGGTGGTTGACCTCAAAATTAACTGGAGTAAGGAACAAAAATGGAAATTGGGCAAATTAGAAATGGATAATACACAGTACACCATCATCAACACCCACTCAGTGAGCTTTTGACTTTCCAATGGACTTCAAGCATAAACCAAGTATAAATGTCAACATTGCCAGACTAATTCATACAGTGTATTCCTATTTTAAGATCAGGTTGTCATTTTCAAGAGCTACATTTGAATAATGCATGTGGCATTGACCTGAAATAAAACAACATTTAACACCCAAATTAACACAATTAACATCATTTTATAATGAGTTCATATAGAGTTGTTCCAGTCCATAATTTTGCGATACGCTTTGATGCGTAACCCTTTCAACTCAAGTTTGTTCTATATGGGCTATAAAGCATTAAGTTAAACTAAAGTTAATCCCATCCCTAAACCTACACTGCCTGGGGAGGGGGAGGCACTGACCTAAAATGGCGGTACAGGTATTTGACACGGTCAAGACGCTCGGTTCGCACCTCTTCTGCAGTTCATCCCCTGTTAACTATATTTCAGTTCTTAAGACCCCTATTTTGCCACAAAACTCACAAATTTTAGCTCCATGAATAACATTTTGGGAAATTTTGCCAGTTCTTCAGCTCCTATGAACCTCAAATTTGGCTCAATATTAAGTTCCCAAGTCAACAAATTTGGCCATAAAATTCAGCTCCAAAGACTCTTCTTTTGCCAAATTTCAGTTCACAAGCCCCAAGTTAGTGCTTCGCACCACATACCCCTGCCCAACCCAAGTTGAGTCCCCCGGGCTACACTGAAGGGAACTCACCAATTGTGCAGAGCCGAAGACAAAGTTGCGATCGCAACTTTTAACACACACACACACAAAAATCTTGCAGAGGACTACACTACAGTGATTTTCATTATAACAATGCAAAAAACTCAACTTTGAAGGTAGTGTTTGGTTACATTAAAAGAAATCACTGATAGCCACTTTACTGACTGCCCCCTTTTCAAAGCATCATCAGATCATCTCAATATATTTCAAGTTCAATTCAAGAGGCACATTGTTGATTGTTCATATCACACCTTAAATTGCACATAAAGCATAAAAGCATTGTAGATCTGTGGTAATAAGAGGCAATCAATCCCCCATTTCCAAAGCCTTGCAGCAAGTCTACCCCACTCCTTGGGTTTGAGCCTCATCTAAATCTACGCACATTCAAGAATCGTCAATCAGGTTAGCTCGTCCCCTAGGTAACTACACACACAGCGGCAAGCGCAGAAACGTAAAATTAAATTTGCACCATAATTGTTGAATTTTAAAACAAAGCTGGGGAAATGTGGGAATTCCCCCTTTCCCTCTCCTTAATTGGTTCCGCACAAGAAGTGATTTTACAAGTTATTAATCGCTTGAAATAATATCACACAATAGTCTATTCTATTTTGGCTGTAAAATATGAATCTGTACTGAGAAAGGCCTGTGGCAGGCAATCTTCATGTACAGGTGCAGTTTTGATTTCTTAACATTTTAAAACTAATCAATATGGCCAAAATAGAACATTACCGTGTTTATGACACTCTGGTCACAGGCATTTTCTTTCCGAACAAATTTTTGAGGGAAAATTGAGAGGGGAGACAGATGGGCATATTCATGTTAAATCAGCCTTTTTTTTCACCCTTTTGTCCTGCGATTTGGATATTTTTTTTGCCTGTGATCAGAACATTTTTTTTTGCACTAACCAGAAACTTGTTCCTGGGAATGACTGAGCTGGCTATGCACCCATCTATTTTTCCTCCACTTCCCTTTCTCTCTCTCTCTCTTCTCCCCTCCCTCTCTCTCTCACCACAGCTTTCAGTTATGTTTAAAATGTTATCCATCAAGATATCACCATATCAAGTACTTTTTACTGCCATGCACCTCAAGAAAGAATTTAAGGAATAGCTTGTATGACAATTTCAAATGTGGCATTAATACTTTGACCATCACTATACTTTGTCTCATCTGAAGTACGAAGTGGCAATGCGCACATATAACCAATGTCGCCTTTCAGTTGCAGTGCGTTTGTGCTTTGACTACGCGCGCACTGAAAGTCGGTTAAATGTTTACGCCCGCGTAGCTATTTCATACTTCGAGCTGGACAGAGTATAGCAGCAATTGGTACACAATGTCGTCAATTTTTTAATGTCTTTCAGAAATTATGGAGAGACATCTCAAGAATCACTAATCTTTCACTAGGAATGTATGGACTTATTTAAATGAATTTTCCATGTTGTTTTCCAATATGGTATTTTTTTTTAATTTGGTAGCTTTTGACAATTTGGCAAAATGGGATTTTGTCGAGTCCATTCAACTCGACGCACAACAGGTTAGAAAGTAATGTTATGTTTTCGAGTACAATTTTCTTTTTAATTGACACACACCCATTTACTAGTTTTTCAATTAAAAAAAAGAAAGAAAATTGGTTTTATTTATGCATTTGAAATTGATCCAACTTTATACTGAATATTAAAACAAAACACTCCCAACTGGTGAAAGGATTCTATTATGATCAGAAAATCTGTTTTCATGTCAAAATAACAGGAAGCCGTCCCACATACATGGATAGAAATTCAAGTAAATTTAATCATGGAGAAAAATAACAGCCCACTAAAAATTTAAAATACTGTGGCGAACAAATTTGGGGGTTAACCTCCACAATCATGCCAAATTAATCTTACTATTCAGTCTCTTTAAAGATAACATAATTTACAAACCCATTCTACAAGCCAGCATCTTGTGTGCTCGTAAATCTCTCTAAACACACTTATTCTAAACTAACTTATAACCAATGCAAAGATTAAAAATTAGTGAGAGAAAAAAAGTGAAATAACAAAATATGGAGTCAATTAACCCTGGCAAATATACAGCAAAATTCCAATAATACATACCCATCACTTGTTTACGAGCCCCAGCCTTGCTGGTCCCTAAATACTGCATAAATAGGGACTCGCATACCAAATAGAGGCAACATATAGACGGCAACATCACTGGCTTGATCCTCATGTGTATTATTTGAATAAAATTCACCATTTTATAGCCCAAATTAGAATTTTATTAATTTGGTATCGAGTGTGGGTGTACAGAATACACGGGTGGTGTGGGGGCTGCAGTATACACAGAGCAATGCGCTGACGGTACTGGTTGATTCAACGTGGGATTTTGTGCTTTAAGTGTTGGGGTTTAAAGGGATATAGGAGATACTCTGATGATATACGTTTTCCCTAATTTGCACTTGACTGTTAAATATGTAATAATAACATGTAATAATAAGTCAGAGGTTTATAGGACAAAGACAGTACAAAAGACTACAAATACTTAAAGGGACACTGTGCACCCTCAAGATTTTTCAAAATTGATATTTTTGCACAGTTGTAAAGCTTTTATATACATTAGCCCTCACCCGAAATGATTAAGACCAAATCAGCACCCTTATGGGTAAACAGAACAATTTCATAATAAAATGACTCCGGTGACCTGTTATGCTACTGGTGTTAATCCACCTAGCACCTGTCAGATCAAAATCTAAACATGTCTATAGAAAACAAAAGCAATGGTATAATGCCTGGTATCACGGCCGTACGCAGGTTTTATTTCTTGGGGGGAGTGCAGAACCTTGAAAAAAGTGGACTTTTTTGTTGTTGTAAAAGTGGACCTAACCCCTAAAATGGTCCGTTTTAGGACTTTTTAAACATTCTCATCTAGCAAATATTGAATTGTGGACTTTCTTGTCAAAATTTCTTTAAAGGGGGAATGGCCCGCTTTAAGGATATGAATTTTCCATCTGGATAATTGGCCTTCATTCCAAAATCCCATTGTAAAAGTTTTTTGCACCGATATGTCAATCCGTTTTGATGCGAGACAAAACTGATTTTGTAATTGGTAACCCCATAGAGTACTGTGTAAATTTAATATTGGTCGACCAAAATGGGTCACATTTTCGCTCATAACTTCCAAACCAAACATCCTTTGGCTTTAAGATTTCACTGGGTAAATGAGAAAAATAGTAGCTTTCTTCCGATACCAATATGTTGAACTTCTGGGGAGGAGGCTATATTAGCGATCAGGCCATAGACCTTTAAATTTTGGACCTTTTAATGCAAAAAATCGGCAAAAAGTTTACATTTTGCCCCTTGTGTGGAATTGGGGGGGTGTACCCCCACACCTCCTGCGTACGGGCCTGCCTGGTTGCTGACTATGACTGCTACATAGAGTTGAGGTGTTAATCCACCTAGCACCTGTCAGATCAATATCTTTAAACATGTCTATAGACGAATCCGACGGGGAAGCCTCGAAAGGACACCCTCTACGTCGCCGCCATTACTGGGGGGCATCCTGGCCACCAAACACACAGTACATACGCCGCATATTGCCTTTTACGAGCTTAACGAACGAAATAATAAGAATTTACAACCTACCTTTTTCGCAATTTTTAACAATTTTAACCGTTTATTTCATGGATTTATGGAAGGATGATGTCAGGGACTGGCCTAAACTGGAATTCCAGGGCAAGTGTCTTACTGTTGTTGTAAAAATTGAAGGTTATCTCGCCCACTTTGTGTGACTGAGAAATGAACGCTTATGGTTTACGTGTTAAAAATTGGTAATAACAGCCGCGTGAGAAAAATCATTTTTCGTAAAATTCAAACATCCAGACAAAAATAAAGTAACAACAGAATGTTGATACATTCCGTGTACGTGAAAAATTGAATAGTTCCCAAAGACCGATCGTATTTGCTGAAAAACGTGACATCTTCCGATGCGGGTTGTTGATGTTTTAGAAAGGACGCTTCCGTGCCCAAGTGATCGATTTCTGAGATGTGAACAAAATAAGTCTCGTTTGTGCATGGAATGTGCTACGCCTGGACTATCAGTACACGTGAAAATGACCGGCGAGTTACAGTGTGGTATTTAGACTGAAATGGATACGATGATTGTTTTGGTTTTTACTGTACATGTAGTGATGTACGGGTACGTGACATGTGGAACTAAATTTAACCATGTTTTAAAATGGAATTTTGTGAAAACAACAATCGTATTTAAAGCAAACTAAATGAAAATAATGATAATAATAAAAATAAAATTAGAAGCTTGGCAGATTCGGTGGTTTTTCCATTTGGGAACCGATGCATCTGGTACGGCTGCAGACATTCACATTTTTCATGTGTCATTGGCCGCTTGGCGAGTGAATTTCACACGCAGTTTGTTTCCATTTTTGTAACTTTTTATCGCTATCTGTGCAGCCAAGAAATTTACAATTGTTTTTTCACTGAGCCGACCCATGAATGATATAACAAATGGATTAACATTGAAAAGTGTTGATTTTTTGCCGCCCAGAACTGATCAAAATTATCGCTTCTTTGTGGTAACACGTACAACGTAAACGCGGTGTATAACGAGAAATGCAAGATGCCCCCCAGTCATGGCGGATGGTGAGTGCGCCGACCACGGCGTAGGGGCGATCATAGTCGCCGTCGGATTCGTGTATAGAAAACAAAAGCAATGAAGATTTTACTTCAAAATAGGGGTGGGCTTATACCTGGGGAGGGGGCTAGAACTTGGGAGCAAATATCAGATACAAATTGCAATATCATTTCAAGAGCATTATTATTCACCAGATAACACTTAATGTACACTTTATTTGTAGCAGATATTAAAACATTTAAAGTAAAAGTTTTAATTTTCCAATCACATTCCTCAAAGTAATTATAGCAAAACAATTAATCCCAATGCATTGGGGCCTACTTTGATGGCTCAATAGAATAGTTCAAGTTTTAAGATTTGATTTTGTTTGTGAGTTTTTTACTGCCACGTTGTTTCGTGAATGCTAAAATTACCACCTGGGCTTATACCCGAGTGTATGCTAGCTCCTGTATTTTCGTTAAAAATTGGGGGTGGGCTTAAACCCGGAGGTGGGCTTATACCCGAGTGGTTACGGTATATGGGTTGATGACCACAAGCATTTGAAAATCTGCCAAGAAGCATGCCAGATGCACAATGAATGGTAGCAGTGATGTCACTGCTACCAGGTAGCAGTCAAAACAATGCAATGGTATGTTGAGTTGCTGACCACATGCTTTTCAACATCTGTCAAAAAGCATGCCAGATGCACAATGAATGGTAGCAGTGATGTCACTGCCACCATCTAGCAGTCAATAACAATAACAGTATGTCAGTTGCTGACCACATGCTTATCAGCATCTGTCAAAAAGCATGCCAGATGCATAAATGAATGGTAGCAGTGATGTCACTGCCACCAGCTAGCAGTCAATAACAATAACAGTATGTCAGTTGCTGACCACATACTTATCAGCATCTGTCAAAAAGCATGCCAGATGCATAAATGAATGGTAGCAGTGATGTCACTGCCACAAGCTAGCAGTCAATAACAATAACAGTATGTCAGTTGCTGACCACATGCTTATCAGCATCTGTCAAAAAGCATGTGGTCAGTTGCTGACCACATGCTTATCAGCATCTGTCAAAAACCTGCCAGATGCATAAATGAATGGTAGCAGTGATGTCACTGCCACCAGCTAGCAGTCAGACCAAATTGAAATAAAGTATTTCCCCTGCAGTTTTCACAAAATGTAAACAAATAAGTGGATGAGGTTATAGTATGGGCTAATTTCAGTTGGTTAAAATCATTTCCCTTGCTGGATTTTCACCCTTTAATGAAGCTTGTTAAAATTTTGACCTCTAAACCCTTTGTCTAAATGTGGAGTACACTTTCCAAGCCATGGTTCATCATCAACATTACCATATCGACCAGACAGACAGCACCTTGTAAAGAGGGAAAACAAACAAACAAACAACAAGAATGCAAAACAAATTGAAAATAGAACCAGAATTGGGTTAGTGATTACAAAAATAAACCTTGAGGCTGTTATTCTTAAAGGAAGTCTAAAGACATGTCCACACAGAGGTAGACTATGCCATAGTCGATTTTTGCATTTGTTAAAATTTATTTGTGTGTGCTCCCATCTTATTTAACCCAGTATTATCATCATTATCTATTATTATTATTATCATTTTCTTCTATTTCTAATACCGTGACGCAATTCACGCCGTAACTAAGCTTAATTAGGCCTAGATCCCTTATGACAATGGCATTATACCACAAAAAGATATGCTCAGGGACCTTCATGTAGAGAGGGCACTGTTTACACATACCAGCCTTTTTATACGAAATATTAATCATTCAATAGATGGCTCCCTTTATGATCCCGCTAAGGTTTGTGATCGCGAAAGTTCAGTGACCACTCCCCTCAGGGAAAAAAAAAATTGTCCAGGTATGCCCGCCCGTATGGTGAAGTGAAAATTAACGGGGAGTAGTTATCGCGCCCTCAATTGACCTGCATGATAAAGTGAAATTCTCAACGGTTAGTAGTTATCGCGCCCTCTACCCTCAGCTATTTTTTTTATCATTTCTCTTTGCGATAGGCCTACTGGGGAAAAAGCCTACTGGGGGAAAAGTTAGTAAAAAAAAAGAAAACACACAAAATTGGAAAAAAAGTAAAGTAAAAAAAACAAAAAAAAAACAATTGGACTAAAGAGTCTAACACAGAGGCTGAAATGTCAGAGTTTCAAAAACTCTCTCAGTGTCAATCAGAGTTTCTAACCGCATGGACCTATTAAAATCTGGGGTGCTATCGAGAGTCTAGTGAGGTTTTATTCCCCTAAAAACTTGGTGATGAAGCTCAAACTCCGACAATTAACACTCCGAAGTGTTTTGGAGTGTCGTGCTATGTGGATAGCTTTGGGGGATAGTGCGCGGGGCCCGGACCTCACAAGGTCATCTTTGGTGACAAATTCCTGTGTTTGAATATCATGCGCAAAAGGCCACGGCTTCGGCAGCGGCAGCCCCATAATCAACACCCCTAAAAAGAACTCAAAAGACCCCAAAAAAATTGATTTCTGTGAGCGGAGCGAGGGGAGAATAGCGAGAATTGTTTTGGCTTATTTTTTTGTCGGAAGGAAAGGGTGAAATTCGGTTGGCTAAAAAAAATCTTTTGCCAAATTCTCCCCGTGCAATTTTGGGAAAGTACATTTTTAAAACAAAATCACCCTCCCCAAATAAGATTATGGGGCTGGTCCAGTTGGATGTGATCAGAGTTTAGTCATATGCGGCACAACTGGAGTTGAAGGTAAAATAATTTGAATCTCCTTTTCACCTCAGGAAGGGTCAAACTCTTGGCCCTTCCATGAGGAATTTCTCACATGTACTTCACACTTACAGAGTGTGTTGAAAAAAAAAAGAAGCCCCAATTCCTGAAGGATTTCACAAAATTGGACATTATCACATTTGTAATGATGATTGTGACTTTGAAACATATAGGACTATAATAATAATAATACTAATAATAAAAATACTTGGTATTTAGGACAACATTCATCACATATACCATAGCACTTTGAAGGATTATTATAATTACAGTATCACTAGGAAATAATGATCAAAGCATTGCACTTTAGGGTGCAATGGTAGCACATCGCCTATTGCAATGAGATCGATAAACATTCATAACAGGCCTCCCCATTTTTATTTTTGTATTTGCATGGACAAGAATCGTGACATATATTGTCCATTGAATTAAAACTATGGCTGCCAAATATGCAACCCACTAAAAAATAAAGAGTTGACCCCATTTGAGCTAAAACAAACTCATTTAAAGGTGCCCCAAACGAGAGATTGCCATACTGGTGTCCCTAACAAACTCAAAAGTTTCTGATTTTTGCCCTGATGTAAAGCTTTACCATCAAAATATCCCCATCTGAAAGGATTAAGCGGAGATATGTTTCTTTAGTGACAAAAATTGTGGAATGAATTTGTATAGGAGCAAATACGAAATTCAGCCTATGTTTTCCATGAAATAGACGTAATAAGATCACAATTTTTTCTCTATTTTACGACATTTCTGTAGCATATACAAGGGGTACAAAATCTATGATGTTTAATCTATTTGAATTTATATTTATGACACAATTATTTTGGTGCCTCAAAGTACTCTCGTTGCACCTTTAAGGGGTAAGGGTTAATATGACCACAAAATTATGACTACATTTAACTATGTGAATGGACAAGGAGGAAAAGGACATAATATTAGGGTTTTTATATGGGGGAGGGGACTTTGATATCAGAAGAAAGTACTATTTTTTCTATATACCCTGTGAAATATTAGAGCTGAGAATGTTTTGGTTGGATATTATGAGCAACAAATATGACCATTTTGGTCGACCAATATAAAGGGACATAATGGCCAGAAAAAATTGACCATAATGAAAAGGACCCTTACTGCAAATCACTTACACAAGTTTGATAACAATTTGATGTTTAAATTCTGTAAAAACAGTAGTTAAAAACAGGAAGAGTTCCAGGATGGGGTCGGTGGCAGTTTGTGGCAATTTCTGGAACAAAGGATGCTGACAGTGGCAGCACCAGATGTTTCTTTTTCTGGGGAGGTGCGGGGCAAACAGGGAAAAGTGAAAAATTTGGGGGAAGGTGAAATTGGGGGGGGGGGGGGCACACTATCAAAGTTTGAGGATTGTAACCACTGTTAGGCAAAAATTGCGATTTTTGCACAAAAAATTGGTGATTTGTGGTCTCTCAAATCCCTGATTTTGCCAAAAATTATCAATTTCTTTCGGTTGGGGGGGGGGGGGGAATAAAGATTTAGGGGAAAATAACCCTAAATATAGGCCCCCAAAAACTTTACAGAGATAGGGTTTTGGGGTGCAGGCCATTTATCAAGATGAAAAATGATAGACCTTTAATCGGGTCATCCCTCTTTAAGGTATGCATAGTATGTGTACCTATCTTACTTGCAAATTCGATCATTTGGTATTTCCTGTCCGTAAACAGGCAGAACTTACAGCACAGTTGCCTATGGGTAACTGTGTGATACAAAATTTTCTCATTACATCATAACGCACTGTTAGAATCAACTGATTCGGAAAGAATATAGTTGAATCAGACACAAAAAATGAGGTGCAGGATCATGAAAGCACCTTCTATAGTTGCTTTTACCTTGCCCGAGTCAGTGACGTCAGGGTATTATTCAGTGACGCTAGCAAGAAAAAGCGGCGTGGAATTCCAAAACTGCTGGCCTATCCCCGCGAGCGTCTTAAAAGGCGGAGGCGAAAATGAACATGCAAAACATCAGTCTGAACGCACTCGCTCCGTCACCGAATCGAGGAAGATAAAATGGAGTATAATAAAGATACAACCCAGCAAGGATTAATGTAACACATTACGCAAAATAATGCTTTCTGAAAACGACACCTCACAAAATTTACGTTTCTTTGCATATCACCACAAAAAAATCATTTTTCTTTGGTATACCTATTTTCAAAGAATTCACACCATTTCAAAAGTGCTATAATGATACAAGACAGGCTTGTATGATTAAACGATGTCAACATCATTGATTTGTTTCATTCGTTGCTCCAACAGACAACCACGGGGCAAGAACAACTCCCAGATTAATTAAATTAGGATCAAGTCCTAATAATCACATGGTGTGACCAGGGTTTTGCCTACAGCACACCAGGCTTGGTCAACTAACGATGTTATGAAGCAAATTTTATAATTAACTCTGGGCTCGGGTTTTATGTGGTCTCTAAGCTCAAGCGAAATAATATTATAGTAACACATACGGCAGAATCAGAATTACTGAAAAAAAAATAAAAACTGACACTTCTCAGTTGATTTGATGATACAATAGGTGATGCGCAGGGTAGTAAACCCAATAGAAAGTCAAGCCAATTTATATTCATGAATTTTTATAATGCAGAACATGGTGGAAAGAGGTGTTATGTAACTTTGAAATTAAGATTGCACCAAGAATACCAAAAGTGACACCATAAGATCTTTAGCCTTTGTGTCCACATGGCTTGACTTAATAAACTAAAGGTGAAACAGAGAGATTTTGAGGCACACAAATTTTGGTCAATAGTAATTTTATATAGACTAGACACTCCAATAAGATTTCTTACCTTGGTACTTGTCAGTGAGAAGTGTCTTAAAGAGGAGAAAAAAAGTGATTTGATTTTGCTTATATTTCAATATAAAACATTAGGCCAAAGTTTTGTATGTGCTCCTAGTACAAAATTACAAATTCACCATTTTTGTACCAAAACCAAAAGAAACCGTTTTTCAACTTAACCTCACAGATGGGTATTTGATGGAAAGCGTTACATCAGGGCAAAAATTCCAGTACTTTCACTTTTTTTAGGGGACACCTAATATGTGAAATCTCGCGGTGCACCTTTTAAGATTTTGTGTTATTAGAAACCTTATTTTAAATTGGCAACTATGGTTTGGTTGATTTTTTCTTTTGAATGAAAAACAACATGCAAGCATGCATGTACACACTCCCACATTTATACAAATACAAACATGTCGCCAACACAAACACAAACACACCACACACACAAATTGTATCATCTTGGGGGAAGACACCCAATGTTTGATACTAGAGTTAGGATGTGGACATCTATGGGAAATAACCCTAAATTGCCATTATTTGCACCAATTGCCTGATCAATTCGCAAACCACGTGACAAATTCTTTAATTGTACCATACCATACAACAAGAAACCACCATTTTAAGCAATTTTATTCTGCAAACATTTTGTTTTTTTTTAAGTTTTGTCTTTTTTTAAAATAACAATGTGAAAATTAATGATGTTGATGTCATTTAAAATCCTAGATGTCTTATTCTGAGTCAAAAATGTAGTCTCATCTCATGTATTTGAGGTCTACCTTGTGTATCGACTTCACAAGGTCCGAGCATGAAAAAAAAAAAAAAAAATTTTAAACAAATGTACACAAGAATGCCACCATCATTGCAACAAGGTGACACTGAATGTATACCTGACGTATGACAGGAGCAGGCTTATGTCAAAACACATCTTGCTCAATTTCTTTTTCCAAGGATCTGATTGTCATAGGTCATACATGTTTTTGTAAGTTAACATATAGGAATTGTTTTAGGGATGATTTTTGCAGCAAACAGTTTCGCACAGTAGGACAGAAAAACATACCCAGACATATCCCCTCACTAGTGCTGGGAGTGTAACGTTTACACGAACGGAAAGGTCACTACACGTTTAGAAAATACACTACACGTTTACACGTCCGCACCACTACTAACTTTTTCATTATTATTTAATGATGAAGTCAAATTTCACCAAAATTACCCGCCTCAGTGTAAAGTAAAGTTAAACAGTTCCAATGCTTCTTCTGGAAATGGAGCCCCTGTTAACGTACTGTTGAGGGAGCGGCTTCGGCATGATACACCGCATAAACTCGTGGCCCCCAAATACGCAGTGCTTCAATTACAAAGGGATCTACAAAAAAGGGGTTTAAAATGGCAGCGGTAATGGCAGCTCCCACAATGATCGTTTGGGATCTTTGGGATATTCAATGCTTGATTTGGATTAAAACATAACATAGGTAAGTAAACAAAACATTTTATGGTCAAAGATGATATTTATGAGCGAATGCAAAGCCGGGGACCCGATTACGAACGAGTCATGGTGCCACAAGAAATTCATTTGTCGTGGGGGAAGGCCAAATTCCGGCAGTCGTTAAACTTGTATGATCGTTAAACGTTTAACGAAAGGAAGTAAAGCCGTGTAAACGGAAGGAAATTAAACGGTAACTCACAGAATTACCCGCAAAAAACAAAAACCTTTCCAGGCCAGGCCAAAACCAATCCTTTTGAATGGATTAATCAGTATAAATGAACCTGCTTCCTCATAAGTTGAGAAGATTCTGAACCAATTTGTTTTTAAATACAGAGGAAGACAAAATAGATAAGAATACCAAAAAATAATAAAGTAATTCTGGAAAGTTAAGGTAAGCATCATTATCATTAATTTCCATGTATTTTTAAACATTACGCGACATAACAGTGTGGGAGCAGATATCAAGGTTCCATTATCTATTTTTGAACCCATTACCATTATTGAATTACACAACGCTTTTATTTTTTTTTTCATAAAATTACTTATGGTTTTAAACCAAAAGCTTTACGAATTACCATTTATTTTTTTATTGTTTCATATTTTTGAGAGGCCATTGAGGTTTGGGTTTTTAAGTAGATTGGAGCTATCAGAAAAAGGGAAGAAACCCATGACCCCTGTGCCACTCGCTCTGTCAAAAAGGAAATGGCCCCAAAAATGATAGAAAAAGGAAATCTCTCGCTCTCTCTCTCTCTCACCACACACACACACACTCACACACACACCACACACACACACACACACACACACACACACACACACAACACCCACAAAAAGTCATTTAAATAACCAAATGAACGTATTAATGCTGTCTGTTTTGTTTGTTTTATTTCAAGGCTAGGCATGGTTTTTAGCCTAAGGTAATTTTTGATCATCTCATTAATTTCCCAAAAATGATACCATTTTACAGAATTAGACAAAGGAATAAACCATAAACAAAACATCAATTCAGATCAGGTTCTTTACATAACAAATGAAGGGCAGTGCACATAATGGTATTAAATGTATAGCCATCATATTGTGATCATTTCTGGCGCATGATCTAGCTAATTATGTAATCATCATACATGAATGTCATTCAGGGTAAAGATGGTTGACTTACATGCTCCATTTCAGTGGCGTAGCCAGGTAGGGGCAAAGGGGGGGAGAGAGAGTGCCCCTCTGAAAAATTTTTTGAGGGGAAATCGGGAAATAAAACACCGATATTTATGTTCAATCTGCCCTTTTTCGGATTCTTTTGCCCTGCGACCGGGAAATTTTTGCTTGTGATCGGGAAATGTGTTGCACCTACCGGGAAATTGCCCCTTGGCATCACTGGGCTGGCTACGCGCCTGCTCCATTTCCATTATTAGTAAACATGATACAACAATGAAATGCAGTCTATTATTACTGTACTGGCCCTAGTATAGTCCCACCTGTTTTTAACCTGAAAGTGAAATTAGCTTGAATTTAGGGGGTGGGATTATAATGGGATCTCCACCCTAACATGAAACTCATGAGCATCAACATTCAACCTTTCAGAACTAAACTTATTCCAGATATTTTAGTCTGTCAAATGAGGTGTGTGATCAACAAAGTCAAGTAAATGAACTGGAGCATGAAACTAATTAATTTTGTAAAGAAAATCACAAGAAGATACTACCAAAATAGTAATGATTTTTATTGCATGTAATCTATTGCCTTCCAGCAAAAAAAATTATGGTGGGATTATAATAGGATTTTCTACTATTCTTCAGATTCTTTCAAAACTTGGGGTGGGATTATAATCGAGCATGGGACTATACTCGGGTCAGTATGGTAATAATCTCTAGTGCAAGTGTTGTTGACATGTTCCAATGAAGACTGAGTCAAATACACAAATTTTAAAACTTGTTTGTAAACAACTTAAAGGTGCAACGAGAGATTTTGTGGCACCCAAATATTGTGTCATAATAGTAATTTCGTATAGATTAGACACTCAATAGATTTCTTACTTGGTATTTGGCTAAATAAATGTCTTAAAAGAGAGAAAACAGGTGATTTTGATTTGCTTATATTTCAATGTAAAACATACGCTGAACTTTGCTCCTATACGAAATTTTTTAAGGGACACCTGATATGTGAAATCTCTAGTTGCACCTTTAAATGTGGGTGGGTTTATCTTACCCATATAGATGAATCATTGTTATATTTATTGGAATAATCAAGAAATATCAATTTGATAGGAAGAATAAACTAAAACAGGACTACTGCTCACAATTAACCCATCATACACGTGCCATAAATGTAATCTTGACGCTTTTTTATCTGGTAATATGTCCCGCGAACATGCGACAAAGTAAAAGCAGGTTCCGACGCGCAATACGCACAAAGCCATTCTCTGCGTGTCCGTGCAAGCAGCCATATAAAAGGTCCGCTACGAGGTCTACTGCCCGGGGCTTCAGCTTCATCCCAACCACTAACCATTTCAAACTTGTGATTTTAATGAGAAACCTTTCATGTGATTTGTTTTGATTGAATTCTTCTTAATTTGAGAGAAATCCATACAAAAGCCATCTTTGATTGAATACCACAACTGCTTCCAGTAAGCTTGAAGGCTGACTCAGAAATTTCCCGAGAATGGTGCCCTCAATTTTCTAACAAATCATGTTTTTGCATTTTCATACTGCTTGTCCACATACTAATCACTATGTGAAATTGCTAAGCTCAAATTGATATCCTTCATATAGAAAATCACAACATTGTAACAAAATTCCAGATCCAGAATTTTTGTTATACACAGTATCTTAGGGCAAATTACACTGTACATAAATGTTTACAAAAAATCCAATTCATCTCAACTGTGCATTTTAGGTGTCTTAAGAGCAACACTATTTTGAAATTTAAAGAAAAATGCACTCCATTCTTTATCAAACTTTTGGGGTTTTTTTTGCACGAACTTGTGAATGTACTGACACGTGTATTGTATCGACAAACAAAAAAAGTCGACCCAATTTTTTTACCGTCACCTCAAAAATCTTATGGGGAAGGGCTGTGGGCACCCGCTGAGGCCAATCATCGCCACCAACAACTTAGATTGGCCAATTGTTAGAAAACACATAGGGGAAAGTTGGGTAATCCTGAACGCGGGGTAACCCCAAACGCAGCGATTTCGCTATATTGCGACAGGAGGGAGACCATGTTACCACCACATGGTGTTAGCTGCCTTTGGACTTAATTCAAATGTAAACTGACCGATATGGAAATCTCGACATTCTCGCGAGAATTTCAAAAAACACTTTTTTGGTGAAATGAATATTCGGCACATATATTTCTGGAGGCATATCACATCTACAAAAGACATAATGGGGGTTTAAACATTTAAAAGGACTAAGGGTTCCTCACAATTAAAAGCATGTACAACAGGGGGCAAGTCCATGACGAAGTTTATGAAAGTCACAGATTACAAACTTCACCTGGTTTGGGTAATCCCGAACGGCCGTTCGACATTACCCGAACTACCCGTTTCCATGCAACATAAGGCGCGTCCATCTCATCTACATAATTTGAAACTCTCATCGAGCGTTCAATAACATTATTTCTAACTTTATTTTAAAATAATTGTGTATAATTGCTATTTTTGTCCTAAAAGTTACTCCATTGAAAACACGTTCTGCATTAAGCCGTGCGGTTGTCGGGTATCCCGAAAGACGGCATTTTTTGTTTTGTTCATAACTTCTTTTCTAATAATTTGAAGTTATGAAAAACCTGTGTAATTTTAGAGTTTTGCTACACTTTTTATTGATAGCTACTTTTACCAAACCTTGTTTACCATGGACTTATTGGCTTCATCGAATGTGTTCGGCATTACCCTACTTACCCCTACATGCATCACACCTTCAAAAAAACAGTTCTTAGCTTTCAGACAATGTACCGGACGGTCCGTAACGTACCGTGGAACATCACGGTCAGGTCCCCTCTGGCTACGCCTCTGATTTTTTATGCAAATATTCATAGAAGCACTGGTGAGCCTACACTGCCAGTTTCTAGAAGGTAGCCCACTTGATCATCATGTGTACTAATGTTTTGTGAAGACAAATTTCCATTTGAAAGTATTATCGAGGTTTAGGGCAAAAAAGCCCCATCTGCAATAGCTGCCACATGTTCATTTTGGCAGATATGACACTTAATAAGACAAAAGTGACAAATGGCGCTATCGCAATGGCCTTGTTGCCTAAACCTTGTTATTTTTCTTTGACAGCAATACATTTCTACAAGTTGTTTTGGTTAATAACTTGCCTTAATTTTTGATAAACCTAGACTGAGCGGACCCAATGAAGCCAGTTGAAAACTAATGGTTTCCTTGGTCGTATTTTGCAGCTATTTCTGATTTTGATAATATCACATTGGTGGCTATTTACAACGACTACTTGTTGATATAACATTAACAACAAATAATACACAAAATGAATTATCTGGCTAACTTCCTTTCTTTGAGTCAAATCACATTAATATGATAAACTATCTTCGAAATCCAAGTCCTTGTAATGTAATGCAAGACCAGGGTAACTAAATAATATTAATTTAGCACAAGCTTTCGGTCCATAATTTTGTTTATTTGACACATTTTCACTCAACTAACCTGGTGAAATATAGATGGTGTCAAAATATGCTACATAAAAAAACATTACAAATATATACTCCTCCATTGCACTCACTTCCTCAAATTGGGGCCCAGTTAATTTGAAATCAGCTTTTGCTATCATCAACTTTTTTATCACATGCTAAAGTAGGTTCTCAAGCTCTGATTATCAATTCTCTGATGATCAAATGTTTTTTATCTCATGCATGTGGGCGTGTGAGAATTTGTGTTCTGTGCAACTACGGAATTATTTTTGAAGATTTTTGGACCACAGACGAGAGATTTCAATAACCTTTTCAGAAGGGCCAAAATTCTAATTGTTTCCTTTTTTTCAGCCTGCTTTTCATGGCAACCTTCCATATGAACCCATACAACCCTGGAGAGACAACTTTCAATAGGCTTCTCTTTATCTCTGAAATCATAATGGCCTACTTCATCAAATGACCATAAATTGCAATGGGCACACCAAAACAATCCTTGACCGTAACTTTTATCTACACTACATAAATAAAAATTCCTTTCAAAATGAAAGGGGCGCCCCAAGTAGTGAGTCTTGTTTGGGGTTGTTCTAAATACGTATGTTAAGAACAGAAACGGTAGACCACAATATCATATTGACTTTGTGAGTTTTTATTGCAACTTGCTTAGCACAAAAGTGTTTGAAATAGTAAAAAATATATATATATATATATGAAATACAAGAATATAGTATGAACAGTTTAGTTGTAGGTGAACCTTATCATACTTAACCTGTACATTATTAAACTTTGTCACCACTCTAGAGCACCTGTCCTGATACAGGACCACAGGGTCCCCTTTGCAACTATACCAGAGCCCTTTTACTAGCTGCCTCAAAGTCCCAAGGTCTTTTCTTCATTTCGAACTCTCCAAGACCCCTTCCACAACTGTCTAGGACCCCTTCACGAGCTTTCACGCTTGTTCACATAGCGTCCTTCCCAACTACCACAGATCCCCCTTCTCATCTACAAAGAGTGGCCGCTTTCCCACTACCCAGGTTCCTCCTTCCAACGACACCAGGGCACATTTCGACATTACCTCCACACCTTATCCCCCCTTTTTTTTATCTATATGGCACCTTCCCCCACTCCCCTTCCCCACTACCCATGGTCCTTTTTTTGGTATTACAACTGTGATTTCCGTCATGCGCTATATGATTTGGGCATAAGCGCTTGACGGAATATAATGGCAACCTCATTTGCATACCATGAAACTTCTACCAGATTTCCTTCTCCAACCTCCCAGAGTTCCATTTTCCCACTCCCCCGGGGTTCTCTTTTCAACAACGCCAGGGTCCCATTATACAAGGGTGGTTTGCCAACACCCCGTCCACCAACACAACCATCCAATTCAGGTTCTTCATTTTCACCACATTGAAAATTGAAAAAACTACCTTGTAAAAAAAACAATATATTTTAATTATTTTTATAAAATTGAGTGTATATTTTGTTATTGTGATCATTTTCTTCTTTATTATATTTGTTTAAATCTATTTTTTTTGGGTCACTATTTGTCACATTGTCTATTTTTTTTTTTTATAATTGTTTAAAAAAATTTTTCTTCGTATTTTCTTTTTAATGTATTTTTTTTTTCATTTTTAATATTCGTGGGTTTTATTTTCTTCAATTAATTTGTATTACTTTTTGTTTTAACTATTTTGCTCATATTTAAATCATTATTTTATGGTTTTCATTAATTTTTGTCTTAGTCCCGTATTTTGATTATTTCTTTTTACACTTTTATTACTTTCTAACGTTGTTCGTTTTTATGCTCGTTTCATTGTTATTATTATTATTATTGCTGTTTTTAATTTTAATTAGTTTTTTATATACCACGCCACATCTTTTCCTGAACAATCTCCTTGCTTTTCATATTTTCTAACGTGGTATTTTTGGTTGTATTTCAGTTGCATTTTTGTTATTATTTTTTACATTTATTTTATGTTATTAACTTTTGTTATTAGGCCATGGAATTGATATTAGTTTCCAGTTACCTCCACCCTGAATTTTCATGTTTGTCAACTTTCATATTTTGGTTAAAAGTCATAATTTTGCGAATCTTAAATACAGATCATAACTTTCAGCTTCTCATATATCAGGCATGTTCACTCTGATCAGTTTAACATTTTTTGTGGCTGAGGGGTTTACTTAGTGGTTAATAATGAAAAATTTTAGATTTCCCTACCACTGCCTGATCATACTCTGTCGATCGAGCTTACAATTTCTTGAAAAATTGATTTTTTTTAAAGGAAATATTACTTAACAGTATCCAACTGTTATCAAGTCTGATGTAATATATGAATTTAGGTTAAGACACCATCTTATACCATGGTTATGACGTAAACATTTAATATGAAATCTAAAATAATGAATAATGAAAATATGACCGTCTCCTTTTTTCGAACAGTCAACCGGAAACTAACAATCCAATTCCATTGGCCTTATATTTTAGTTTTTATTTTAAATCTGCTTATATTATTTTTTATGTATTTTTAATTATTTTTATTTAATATTTTTTTTCTTTTAAATTCTTATTTGTTTCCGTCTTTTCTTTTTTATTTCGTTTAGCGTTTTCTATTTTTTCCTCATTGTTCATTGTTAATTCTTTGAATTTTTATTTTGTATTTTGATTTATATTTAAATTTCTTTCTTTTGTTTCATGTAAATTTTTGTTTTATTATTATTAGTTTATCACTTACTTTTATTATTTTAAATATTTTATTTTATTATTCATTTTTATTTTTAGTAACTTTTGGTTATTGGTGATTTTCCGTTAGTTTGCATTTGTTTATTATTTTTGCTTTCATTCAACTTTTGTTATTAGTTAATTCTTATATTTTTTATTTATTTTTTAATAATTTTAATTTTAATATTTTTTCTTTTAAATCTTATCTGTATTTGTTTTTTCTTTTTATTTGTAATTTAGCGTTTCCTTTTTTCCACTCATTGTTCAATTGTACTTCCTTGTGAATTTTTATTTTGGTATTTTAATATTGTTTAAATTTAATGTTCTTTGTTTCCGTTGTAATTTTTTGTTCAATCTAGTTTTCCTTTTGGCCTACTATTCCCAACTTCGTGATTCCATTTAAGCCGTGTAGGTTGTTACAAAAAGAAAAAAGGGGGAAAAGGGAGAAAAAAAGCAAACAACGGCACATTTTTCTGGTACCAAACAGCTCAAACAAGAACAAAACTAAATAATAACATGAAAAATCAAACTTTTCTTGACGCGATTTCGAACCCTGACCAACCGGGGGAAAATATACCAAGTGTGTAGGTCTTAAAACGCTGCTACTTAGGAACTTGCTATATAAAGTTGTAATCTGCGTCAATTGGTCCACAAGGTGATGGAATACAACTCGATGTCAACATTGACATGACCCAATATGGCGTGGTACGTGGAAGGAAACCAATTATACAGTGTTTTTTTAAAAAACGTTAAAAATCTTCCTTAAATTTCGCAAGTGAAAATGGAGAACTTCTTCATGATTAAATTTCTGCCGAAAGAAATTAAGTTTTAGGTCATCGGGTAATCTTGAGCAACTCCTCATATAGTTTTTTCCACCATATTTTGACATCGCTATGTAACATATATCGTGATGTAACTTAGAAATCCCCAATGTGTGCTATAGTGTCCTACGTGGTCCGGAAAGTGTGTACTGTGTCACAGACTGCGAAAGATCTTATATTAGTACTGCGGCAGCGATTAACGTTTATCTCCAAAACGAAGGATTCTATGGAAATTTTGCATCAGAGGGTCCGTTCCATGATTTTTTTGTTTGAATATGTATCGTACTTGGGTCTGAACCTATAGAACCTCTAGAGCGAGAAATTGAACGTTTTGTCGGGTACTTCGGTGCTCGCAACACGGAAAAGTTCAGGCACACCGCTACGGGCCGCACCCCTTACACTTACCGGCCCGCCGTAACGGTTTCCAAAGCCAACTAATAGGTGCGTCCCGTCGGCGCCCCTAAAAATAAAACAATTGCACATAGGGAGAAAAAATTGTTTGTTTGCGTACCTGACCCGATCCTAAAATACTGCTGGCTCAAAATTGTTTTATGCCAATTACGAAATAAAACATTGTTAAAATCTATTTTTAAATCAACCGAACCAATCCTATTTTTTCTCTCTTATGGCAAACAGGGGCAGCGCCATGGTTAAAATTTAGGAGGGGCGAAATATCATGCCGGGGCGAAACAGTACAAATTAACTAAGTTTGTTAAAAAAGCCTTTATATTGCCGCAATTTTTCTAAACCCCCTTTTTTTTCCGAAATTTTGAAAGGTTTTTTTTTTTTATTTTATTTGTTTTTTTTTTTTTTTTTTTTCTCGCAGGGGGGCGGCCGCCCCCATGCCACCCCCCGGCGCCGCCCCTGGGCAAACAAACATATTTATGCTTAGTTTACAAAGAATGCCTATCACATCCAGGTTTAGAGCCTGATGTATACTCCACTTTGCGTCCGCGATATCGCGGCTGCAAAGGAACTTGACCCCGATTTTTTTATTGCCTTGGTCGGCGAAAGAATTTCTATCGCTCGATGGTTTTGAGCCTTCGCGGAGAGTTGAATTTTTGTTCACTCTCGGCGCTATCGCGGCCGCAAAATTCTCTGATGGCTGTGTCTAGGAACCAGGTCGGGCCGATGACCTCATGAAACCAATCTAACCTGCTCTTAAAATCTCCCTATCAGCACGATAATCAACAACAATTCTCATCCAATGAAGTAGAACATTTTGGACAATTATTAAAAGCCTAGGATGTATGCGAAAATAGTTATTTCCCATATGAGGCATGAATATTTTTAAGGATATCGTAAAGAATGTTTTGGCGGATAGTGCGAAATATTGTTACCCACCTGATTCTATTCAGAGCTCCGTATCCTCATGTTTCATGTTGGCCACCGTCCGTGTACTACTTCCAACGGTCCTCATCAAACTTGGCATTTAACAATTATAAAAGTCATGCAAAAGTCCTTGAAGATGTGCGAAACTTAAATGGTAAAACATACAAATAGTCCAAACATGTACATTAGTTGCCAAGAATCAAAATGCATATGGCATATCCGTCCTATATTACTTACTTGATCAACAAGGCATGATAACAAATTTTAATATAACTTGACCTAGTATCGTAAATACTATATCGCTCGTCTATTCTAGTTTGCTGGATCTCGTTCGGGAAATCCAGAGCTATCATAATCTCCAAATACGGGAAGGTATGTTAATAATTCCTCTAAATTGTTTATGAAAAATGCCAACTTGCAACATTAGTTGTCAATAAACACTACAGCAACAACTTCTTACGCAGATGAGACCCTTTTGTCACCGCGCACGGAGTATACATGACTTTAATCGCGCGGTATTGCTATGTAAATTTCATCGCAGCATCGCGCTATGAAGCGATAGTGGAGTACATCGGGCTTCAGAGGGCGTGACTGAAAGGGTAGCCAGACTGTCATAAAAACTATATGAAAGTGAAGTTTGAAGGCTTGGCAAGAGTTCCTATGCCCCTCCCTACAAATTTGGTAACCTTATCCTGTGGTTATTTGAGATCAAGGTTACAGAAATCATAGGGGAAGGGCGGCATAATGGAACTCTTTCCAAAGCTATCAGTGATGGCCCTAGACAAGTTCTTCTGCCTCTCTCTTTAACAAAGTTTATTTAGCCCCACGCCCACAGGGGATACCTCTACTGCATGAGTCACAACTTCACAAGTTCATTATCAATGAGAGTATGAAATATCCCTTATAACAGGGCCATTATCACTCAATAGGGCCAAGTATGGGATAAAAATTAAGACAAATTGGATAGTAGACCACACACAGACAGATCTTTGTACAGGTAGAGCTCTGGTAAGCTACGTTATTTAGGGGTTCTTTGCCTTTCAGTTGCCATGAATAGGCAATGAGCAAATACCCGCATTAATCAAAATTGTCATTTGCTTTTATACCTAACAGACTCTATTCAAACGTTCCGCCCAACTCCATATCAGCGCACAATCTACTATAGTTAAAAATCACTCAGTTTGTCTGTCATAAAATCATCAATGGAGTGGATCAAATCACGCTAATATCCTAACTTTTATCCATACAATAAAATGTGATTTCTGATATATGCAATTAATAATCTATTTTTTCAAGGTCCCAGCTTAAATGAGGGATTTGCTCACAACTGGGGCACTTAGATCGCACACTGGAGTTTACATGACATCCATTTGTCCGAGTTCCTCCAGCAACCACGCATTACCCTGATCAGAACTGCTACTTCTACAGCAAGATCTTGGTCACAAGTCACCAACCCCATGTCTTTCATATAAGCCTGTTGTGGTGGGAGCAGAGAATTGACAGAGGGGTTTAGGTCTGGGAGTTTACCCAGGTCCTCTCCAATCTTCAAAGTTTGCACAAGAGTCAATGAGCTAGAAAGTTCCACTCTCTGACCTACCAGTGTAACATTCTCTCCTCTCACTTACTTGACAAAAGTTAAGGTCCATGGCCTGTTCACTAATTATCCTCGTTCTCAGAAGCCCTGGATTTTACCGGAAGTGGTTCAACATTTTGGTATCAGAAGAAAGCACTATTTTTCTCATTTACTCATGAGATTAATCTTAAGCCCAAAGGTTTTTGGCTTGGAATTTATGGGCGAAACTGTGCCCCATTTTGGTCACCCCATATTAATTTACGATTACTATGATCGTACAAATGATCACATGGTTTAGCTCTCGCATCAACACGGATTGAAATATCGGCGTGAAACCTTAATGGTTTTGGAGTGAGCCCAATCTATCAAGATGAAACTTCATATCCTTAAATTGGGGCCATCCCCTTTGTTAAACACTCCCCCTTTAACCCCACGCTTGGCCACAATCACTGTGCTAAAGTCACACATAAAATGTGGTTGATACTACCCCATTTTTGCCTTATATTAATATTTTGTTAATTATTTCAAGAAGCTGATATGCTGTTAAGCACCGATGTATACTCCACTTCGCGTCCGCGCTACCGCGGCTGCGAAGGAACTTGACCCCGATTTTGTTAGTGCCTCAGCGAAGAAATGTTCTATCGCGAGATGGATTTTGAGGCTTCGGGGAGAGTTGAATTTGTCAACTCTCGCGATATCGCGGCCGGGGCGCGAAAATGCCTGATGGCTGTTCTAGGAACAAGGTCGGGCGATGACCTCATAAAAACCAGCTGAACTGCTCTTAAAAAATAACTCCTATCAAGCCCGCTAATCACACAAACTCACCCATTAAAATACACTTAAATGCCAAAGATTGGATGTAGTGCGAAAATCCCCGAGTAGTAGGATCACATCAGGCATATTATTTTTAAGGATACGTAAAGAATGGTTTTGTCGGTTATAGAATATTCTAGTCTGATCCTACTGTGCCATATCTATCCAACATCGTGTACAACGGGGTGTACAAATGTTGGTAGGTACGTATCATCAAACTGGTCCTTTTAACAATATTTTTAATGATACAAGTCATATAAATCCGGAAATGTGCCGAATCATAAATGTAAAACAATACAAATAGTCCCAGAACAATAATTCAAAATGTTAGATTGGCCATCAGTCCTATGTTATTACTTGATCAACAGGCCTGCTTAACAAATTTTTAATATAACTTTGACCGAGTATCGTAAACAATGGTCGCTCGTCCATTCTAGTTTGCTAGATCTCATTCGGGATCCAACGCATAAAAAAGAATGCCAAAATTACCGAACGGTAGTAGATCATCTCTAATTGTTATCAAAATTGTCAACTGGCAAAAGTATTTTAATAAATATATCAGCAAACGACTCCTCAGATAGACCTTTTATCGCTCGAGTATATCACAACTTTTTCGCGCGTATTGCGATGTAAAATTTCATTCCATCGCGCTACCGCGCGATGACGCGAAAGTGGAGATACATTTGGGCTTTAAAGTGCCAGTTTCTTGAGTGTTTTAGCCAGGAAACAAACCACGCACCGTTTTAATTTGTGATATGGTAATTTTCAAACTGGTATAACATATTTGCCTACTCTTAAAGCTTAAGAGACAACTATATTTTAGCACTTTAAATGCACTATCAGTGCATTTGCTCCACAAGAAATTCTAAAAAATCATCAAAACTTTGATTTTTTGCATATTTGTAACAATTTAGGGCCCCCAACTCCCCCCCAAGTTTATAGAAAACCAAAAGCATTCAATAGGCACGATATCGCACATTTGATACTATTGTCTGTACAGACCCTTACTACAAACACATAACTGAATTGAGATCCATATTCTTGGACACTGCTGTTTTCTTCCTTTTCTATCAATTTTTCGCTTGGAAGCAATAACTTAAGAGATTCTACAGACTCATTCTTCACTTTCAAAGCTATTCCTGCAAATTTAAAATATTTTGTTTGATTCTTTGTCTGGATCACTGATAGTGTCTTTAAGTTATCTTCTTTTTTTATCAATTTTCTACTGCCTTTTAACTCTTAAAGGGACACAATGGCATGAAATGTATCTCATTTTGGTCAACCAATTTTAATTTGATAGAATACTCCCCAAATCATGTTTTTAGCTCCCACATAAAAATGGGTTGTAATATCAGCGCGACCACTTAAAGATGAGTTTTGGTGGTGTTGGTTGAAGGCCATTCTACCAAGATGAAACATTTATATACTAAATTGAGTATCCCCTTTAACCCCTACTATATCCACGGATCATCATATTTAAGTTCTATTAAAGGCTGACTCGGAGATTTCCCGAGAGTGGTGCCCTCAATTTCTAACAAGCTTAAAGGTCCATGGACACAGCTGGGTAAACATTTTCTTAATTTCTTAATTTTTCGTACCTCAACAGATCCCTGATCATATCGCAAACACATAGTGTTTAAAAGTGAACACGAAAGGTGTGTAATTTCAAGGATACTATACCCAACTGAACAGGGGCCTTCTCCCTGTTTTTTCGCGAACGCGTATCCAGATGTGGAGTTGGATTTGACCCACCGATTTAATGCCGTCAGAGTAACAAGTTGTAAACAAAGCTCACACGTGGCTAACCGCACCGCACACTACAGATATCTCTCCTTGTCGGTTTTCCTTTGGGAACTTGGATAAAGCTATTCTGTTTCCGATTCTCCTTGTCCCGGTCACGGTCCGCCGCTGGTGCAGCGTCGACATACAAAGCGCTTCTTATCGTAATTTTAGGCACCAAATCAAGAAAATTATGCCATATTATACAACACGTACGACGCATAAGTCAACTGGAGTCCTTGTACGTATGCAAGAAAACTGGGCCAAGCGCACTCCTTCCACGATGACGATCCATGACGCGTATCGCTATTTGTTACCTCTCGGAAACGTCACACGCGGGTCATCGCTACCAGCGCGATAATCCCTTTTCGTTTGGAATTTCCTTTGAAGCCTGTCCAAAACCACATGATATTATGCCCAATTTTTATCACATATAACGGTATCTCAATTACTCTTCATGCCGATTTAACATTGATACCAATACTTAACTATAATGAAACCATTTTTTGGTGGTATTATAAGTAGGTTTAAAGCATGGGTCCATGACCTTAAGTCCAGGCCCCAATGCTAATACCTTGGCCCCCAGAAGCTCCAAAGTTACCGGAATAGTAACTTTTTGGTAATCAGAAGAATGCTTGCTATTTGTCTTATTTCCCTGGGAAACTTAGACCAAAGGAAAACCAAAAACCCAATGTTGGTTTGGAAGTTAGGATCAAAATGTGCCCCATTGTGGTTGACCAATATTCATTTTACACGTATTCTAAAGGGGCTTACAAAACTCGCAAACATTTTTTAAGCTTCTCACATCAAAACTGATTGAAATATCACGTGGCAGCGCAAAACTTTACAAATTGGGTTTTTGATTGAAGGCCAATCTATCAGATGAAACTTCATATCCTTAAATCGGGCCATCCCCCTGAAACGGAATTGGAGAATTGCCAGCAGAGTTTCTCATAAATAAATAATACTTAATCAATCCAAGAATGTATTATAAGACACAGGCCCGGTTGTGCCCTTTAAGTTCGGATATGATATTCATGAGTGGGCGATGGATGGAATGTGACGTATGGGCTCACGGAATTGAGCAATGGCCGGTCCCTCTGGGTGCGCGCGCTCCCAGGCAGCCATGTGCGTCTTGGATTCCACCCATGGCCGATAGGTACGGCAGCTATTACCAAGACCTGTGAAGAAAATTGTGAGGCTTGAAGTTTTGAGAGAAGTTCAGCTTT
Organism: Ophioderma brevispina; assembly: GCA_023653785.1. Lineage (NCBI taxonomy): Eukaryota > Metazoa > Echinodermata > Ophiuroidea > Amphilepidida > Ophiodermatidae > Ophioderma > Ophioderma brevispina. The sequence continues at coordinate 39,686 of JAMKCH010008100.1, forward strand.
GGACCGCCCAAGAAGCAGTTGCAGGTAAAGAAAAAAAATGATCTTTAATATTTCATGAAGAGTGCTGGGGAACAATTTGCCTATATGTTTCATGACCAAATTAATCTGAAATTTTTGCCGACGCTTGCATTCAGGCACAAGGAAAAATTGTGTTGTTGCTTCTGATTGCGTGTCAGAGACACGCATGGCCCGTCCAGTCTTCTTTCGATATTTTTAGCACTGCATTTTTTTCCAGCAAATTTAACAACAACAAAACAACAAAACATATTATAATTATATATTTTTTTTTTTAATTTGTGGATAACATGATGCTATTTCAGTTATTTAATCTGTGGTGTTAGTATTTTCGAGAGTTCGTGCACTGAATCAGGTTAATTCATGAAGTGTTGCGTGTAACCCATCACTCACTCCAAGATTTCCTGCCCAAAATCACTGAAAATTCCACACTTTTCGACATTGTTTCACAAAACCAGGATAGCAATCGGCTCTAGTGTTATTTTTTGTGATTTTATAAAATCTATCTGCCAACTGTAGAGGCCGTCCAGCATCCGTATATAGGGTGTGCAATCTCCCACGATTTCGTTGCAAAATTCATCGGAAAATCATGAGCCTCCATGTTAGGTTGTTGTTTTTGCACGTATAACTGCACTCCCACTGCCGCGTAACAGTGGTATGTCTGTAATTGTCGTCCTTACAGTGACAGCGGCTACTCCTGCTAATGTTGCAAATTTAGCGCGCAGTACCTGGGCGCAGGTTTTGGGATAAAAATTTTGCTTGGATTTTTATTTCTTTTTCTGATTGATGTTTAAAGGCCCCTAGCAATTCTTATTCCATGGGTCATTTGCAAAATTATTATTATCTTTGATGGTCAGTGCGGAATTTGATGCTGTCTATTTCACATTGAATTTGCCATGGTAATTTTATAAATTTTGTGATCAGTGAAGAGACTCTGAATGCGCATGCGTGTCGACTAGTCCACCATCCGGCAGCTATAATGTGACTGCTAAATATGGTGAATCGGGCGCGGGTTAGGCATTGTGATTTATTGTTAATTGTCTCTTGTGAAGGGGGTTGGTTTTATATTCTGTTCTTGTATTATCTTCCATATTTATTTGGATTACTTAGTAATTATTTGATAGGGGAGGTTGAAGGTCATGTCAAACATTTAAGGAGGTTGGTTTCAATGTAATAAAAAAATCGTGTAATTTATCTCATATCATTCAGAATAGCGTTCCCACTACACCTGTATATATATTTTCTAAGATATCATACACAACGGAAGATGAAGCTTTATATTTTATTACCACTGTTAAATAACTCAGGAGATTGGAGGATAAATCCAGATGATGTTCAAGTGCATAGATGTTGGAATATTGTGAATGATTTTAGTTATTGTTAAATAAATAAAGATTAGTTTATTTAAATGTTTTGTTTGATATTAAATAAAGTTTAGTTTAGTTAATGGAATTGAATAAGATATTTTGTTATGGTTAGATAAAGAACTAAATAAATAGTTACCATTAAATACTCACTAAATCAATAATTAAAGGAGGAATGAGGATTTAATTGAGGATTTTGTTTCAGTGGAATTTAATTTATTGTTTTTTACTTAAATTATGATTACAGGTAATATTTTGGACTTGAAGGTTAATTGCATTGGTTTACATGGTATTAGATTTTTAAAGGAATTTAGAGGTCAATGAAGAGGTCATTTTACTTATATATTAGTTGGAATATTTCATGAATTTAATTGTATTGTTATTCTAATTAAATATGCTAAGAGATAATATTTTGGACTTGAAAGTTTGCATTGGGTTTAAAAAATCAGTATTAAAACACTTCCATGATTTGAGGTAATTGCATAAGTTAGTCCGATTATAAATTAGTTTGGATTACATGAAGTAACATGATGTGTGTTAAAGGTTACTTTACTTTAGTGTTGAGCGTGATGTACCGTTAATTTATTTTGAGATAAACCATTGATGTAACTGTTGATGTATTGGGTGCTACAGACTGTAAATACTGTACCGTAAAGCATTGACCATACCTTTATATTTTATTACTCATTTAATATATCATTAATATTTGGATCGTTAAGGGCCGCAAGTACTGGTTGACGTCCGGCGTGCTTAAGAGAAAATGTACAGGTGCATTGCTTTATGCCTAAAACATGTACTCACATCAATGTTAATGGTGCATAATAAGGGGGATGATTTTGAGACCAAATGTCCTGCTGCTCTATGCAGGTTTGCACTATTCCTTTGGTAGTTAGTAGTTGCAGTCATGGATCCTCTGTTCTCTCATGTGAGTTTCGGCCGGTTTAGGATATCCGTAAAGTTAGATGTGGGAGATCACGTGGCGGTAGTGGATAACCTGGCTCGTGAATCTTGGTATAGAAGGTTATGTTAGATGGCGGGATCACTTGACAGATCAGAGCCCCCCCCAAATTTAGTTAGCCGTGTTAGGGTACATTTCTCGTGCAATAAATAACTTATGAGAGAAAGCTGGATCGCAGCGCACAAATCTGATGTAATCCATTGTGGCTCCTTCTGTTCTCTCATGTGAGTTTCGGCGGTTAGGATATCCTTAAATTCGATGTGCGAATCACGTGGCGGTAGTGATATCCTTGCTCGTGAATCTTGGTGTTATAGAGGTTATGTTAGATGGCGGGAATCCGTTACAGATTCATGAGCCCCCCAAATTTAGTTATCCGTGTTATGGTATGACTCGCACAATAAATACTTATGAAAGAACGCTGGATCGCAGGCGCACACAAATATGATGCAATAATTTCCCTTCTGTTCTCTCATGTGATTTTCGGCTGGTTAGGATAGCCGTAAAGTTAGATGTGCGGGATCACTTGGCGGTATGGATATCCTTGCTCGTATCTTGGGTATAGAAGGTTATGTTAGATGGCGGTATCACGTGACAGATCATGACCCCCCCCAAATTTAGTTTATCCGTGTTATGTAATTATCGCGCTGGGCCCCCGAAAAACAAACAAACCATCAGTGCAAACCTGAAAGGTGGCCATTTGTTGGGGGAAGAACACAAACAGAGGGGCAGAAGTGGAGGGGGGGTGTTCAATTTTTTGAGGGTGAGGAATGTGTACTAGGCCATGAAGTAAGGGGGGATTTGGTGGGGGGTTGAGTGGGACGGGGGCTTCAGGTAGTGGAGGTTCTTGGAATAGTGGCGAAGAATGTGGATGTTGTGCAAAGTAACGAGGAGAGGGGAAGGGGACAAGGGAACTGGAGCAGTGGGAGGGAGTAAGGGAGGATATTTTACATAAGTTTTTGACGGTATCTGCCGGAGAGTGGGGGCGAAGAAGCTGAAGAATATTTGAGGGGGTAGGAGACCAGAAGGGGGCGAGGGGGGAACGGGGGGGTGTAACAACTAAATCACTTATGAGAGACTCTGGATCGCAGCGAACAAATATGATGTAATAATTTCTTTCTGTTCTCTCATTGAGTCGGGCTGTTATGATATCCGTAAAGTTTAGATGTTTCGAGCTCACGTGGCGGTAGGGGATATCCTTGCTCGTGAATCTTGGTTATAGTAGTTTATGTTAGATGGCGGTATCACGTGACAGATTCATGAGCCCCCCAAATTTAGTATCCGTGTTTGGTAATTGCTCGTACAATAAATACATTATGAGAGAATGCTGGCTCGCAAGCGCGCGAATATGATGCAATAAATTTTCCTTCTGTTCTTTCATGTGGATTTCGGGCGGTTAGGTTGATGCATTTCTTCTGCTTAAAAGTATTATGAGATGCGAGCTCACGTGGCGGTAGTGGATATCCGGCTCGTGATCTGGTTTACATGAGTTATTTTATATGTGCGGGATCACGTGATAGATTCACAGCCTCCCCAAATTTAGGTATCTTCGTTACAACTATGCTCGTACCATAAAACTTACTGAAAGAAACGCTGGATCGTGGTGCAAGTCCATGAGTAATAAACATTTCCTTCTGTTTCCATCAGGTGGGTTTCGGCCGGTTGGGATATCCTTAAGGATAGATGTGCGCCGATCACGTGACGGTAGTGGATATCCTGGCTCGTGAATCTTGGTTAAAGGAGGTTATGTTAGATGTGGAAAAGGGATTCACGTTATAGATTCACAAGCTTCCTCCCCCCAAATTAGCTATCTGTATTATAGTTATTGCTCATACCATACATTGACTTTATATGAGAGAAAGTTGGACGCTGTGCCAACCATGATGTTCAGATCTCTTAATGTTCTCCATGTGGATTTCGGCAGATTGGGATAAATCCTTAACGTTATATGTGCGAGATCACGTGGCGGGAGTGATATCCTGGCCTGAGTCTTGGTTTGATGGAGGTTATGTTCGACGTGGCGGATCACGTGAAGGGTTCACCCACCCGCCAAAATTTAGCATTCATTCATGGTTATATATTGCTACACACAATTAATTTTAATGTGAGAAAACGCTGGGAGTGAGGTGTGCGCGCACTGACCATAGTCAAAGGGCTATGTGTGTGATTGCATAAGGTGCCTGTCAAAGGCAATGACTCTGCTATGCATTTCACGGATGCCGGCCAGTTCCTATAGGGCGGAAGCCGCTGTCCCAAATTTTCATTTTGTGTAGTAAAACTTGTTTTTTCGGCATTAGGGTTATGTGTGTGGATGCATACAGGTGCATGACAAAGGCATGACTCGGCTATGCATTTCACGGATACCGGCCAGTGCCCTAGAGGGCGGGAGCCCTGTGCAAAACTTACATAACCAATAGACTTGGGCTGTTATGTAAATGGCTGTGAGAGAGGAGGTAATATAAGGTCGCATTTAGCTTTCATTTTATATATGACATATTTTTGCACTATCCAAATTAGTTCTTGTGTGTAGATTCTACTGGGCTACAGTGGGTATCATCCGTCCTGTAGACAATGTCCAGTCTGGTACTTGTATAAGTAAAAATTATATTTTATAATTGAATGTCTCAGGTCTGGTAAATAGTACTGTGGTGCCAAAAAAACAAATTTACTGGCAGTATTATTATTATTCCACCCATGCCGATAGGCCTATACAGGAACATGTCGCAGTTGGCTATGATGTGGCTTATGCATGATATAGAGATTAGAAATAAAGTTGACAAAATTTAATGCGCACTCACCCATGAATCATTTGGTGACTCACTAGTCGTCAGACTACCAACCCAGCAGTTTAAGAAGGATGCAGTCAGATTCTGGGCTCTGGCAACGCCACCCCCCCGCGTGAGACAACCCCATATCGGAGCGTCCCGCCTACACCCCTTTAACAAATCATGCTTTTTTGCAATATGCTTGTCCACATACTAAACACTGTGTGAATAGTTAAGCTCAATCAATGCTCTTCATCAAGGAAATAACGACTTTGTTATGATTCCCAGATACGGAATTTTTGCTATATTATTCAGTAAATCCTAGTACTCTCAATACGATAACACAAATGCGTGCTGCAACAAAATGGCAAAATCTGAGACGCGGGTCACACTAGGCTTTTTTTCGTAGTTTACTACAATAGTACCACAATAAAGGCTGCCGTGTGACCGCACTTAAGACGACATGTCGATTGTGGTACCATTAACTGTCGTAATAACGAACGATGATAGTTTCCGTCGTTGGGGAGTCCGCTTTGCTCCCATGGTAACTTGTCATAATTTACTGGGCAAAATCGCCGTGTGACGCGCAAACTGGACAACCGCGTTGTTGACCTCGTGCTCGTGTGTCCAAAATGTCAACGTCATGATTACCTAATCTCACCGTGTGACCGATCGTTGTATAATATTACAGTATAACACATAAGAATAATTAATACGACACCCGACGAATATTGCTCGTGTGACCGCGGTCTTGGATTTCATCTTAAACTGATTTGGAATTGAGTATTATATGTGACTAGCTTTAGGCCAGGGGCGGATCCAGGATTTGAAAAAAACGTCAAAATTACCGAAGGCTGAAACTTGTCCAAAAACGGGCTATTTTGTCAATATTTTGCAGAATTACCGGGATGCACAGCGACCCCTCCCTAGATTTGCGCCTGTTAGCTCTAGTTATTATTTGGAATTAATGACCAAAATTATATTTCAAAAACTCTTAGCCTTTAAAAAGCAGTTACTCTAGCAATGCACCCAAACATTCCATCCTCAGTAGAAAAAATCATCCCTCATTGTCTTTTCTTCTATGCCAGGCCTATCACATACAAAAACTTTCTTTCCTTTCTGCATTTTTGGTTTGTGTTGCGTTCTACTGGGAAAAACACTTTTTTTTTTCCTAAACCTTGCACCTTTTGCCATACATAATTGCTTGCAACAGCCTCAAGGAATATTAATAAGATATTCACAGACCTTGAACAACATTAGCATGTTCACACGGTCACAAAACTCCAAGGTTTGAACTCCAGAGGTAAAATAAGATAAATCCAATTATTTTACTTCACTCCAAATAACGTCCAACACGATGGCCAAAACTCTGAATCATCCCCCTGACCATTTCCTCCACTTCTCATATCAGTGTAGACCGGAAGTCCCCATACCGGAAGCCGTGCACCTTCGCGCGTTAATCAAACAAACAGGAAGTTGTCAAACGATGACCTGCGAGGTCCCTCCGCCACTATCCCCCGCAGCGTCCACAACAGGCACGCCACTCCCAAAACACTCCGGAGTGTTTATTGGAGTTTGAGTTTCACCCCCTAGTTTTTTTAGGTGGAAATAAAACCCCCCGCTAGAAGCCCCTCGATAAACTCCGGAGTGTAACCCGCGAATGCTTCCATACGGCCAAAACCCCGATCGACACTCCAGCAGTTTTGAAACTCCGTAGTTCAGCCTCCGTGTGGACACGACATTAGGTACCACATGCAATGTGAAGTCCTGGTAATTGCCACAAGAACCTTAAAGAGCAATTCACCATTGTATGCACTCTTTTCATTAGTAGAAAATTCCATATAGGATTTTTTAAATTCATACATGTGAACAACATACCTTTTGTGCAATCTGTTCAAGAAATGAAAAAAAATATGAGAAACAAATGGGTTTTTGTAGCTTTTATAAAAATACCGGTGATCTCACGGCGACCTTGTATCCATGAACATTCAAAGTTAAATGTATAGATGTTGTACGATAAATAATTATGGAAAAATATAACCAAACAGAAGGTGCATGCCTACCAATATGGTCCATCTATCTATTCCTAGGAAATTATTCCTATGAGCTGAGATACTTAGGTTGTGGTAACAATGTTTAAGGTGCAACAAGAATTCACATATCAGGTGTTCCTAACAAATCGAAAGTACTGATTTTGCCCTGATGTAAGCTTTCCATAAAAAATATCCCCCTCTAAAGGATTAAGCTGAGAAATGTCTCTTTGGTACAAAACTTGTAAATTTCTAATTCGTAAAAGAGCAAATTGAATTCAAGGCCTCTGTTTATATTGAAATATAAGTAAATCAATCCACCTTGTTTCTCTTTTAGACATTCTGTAGCCAAATCAAGGTAAGAATCTATTGAGTGTCTAACTCTATGAAATCACTATTATCCAATATTTGGGGGCCTAAAATCCTTTGTTGCCTCTTTACAGAAGCCCACATTAGGAAGGTAAAAGCTCATTTCATTTAGCCTGGAATAAAGTTCCTATCTAAAATGAAAACTACATTGGCAGTTTTTCATTTAAAAATGGCAGCCATTTTGAAATGGCAGTCATTAATCCACCACACCAGCTTTTCGGGGGCGGAAACTACCTAATCCTATGACAAAAATTATTCATACCAATAGGTGCAACCAACTCAACTGAAATTTTAAAAAGCCCTAAAGAAATTGGCTTTGACTTACATGTTTTTAAGGGAACAATAACTGTTTCCCTATAGGATGAAGTCACTCTCTTAAGGTGCAACAAGAGAATTTAAAATAACAGTGGTTCCCCCCCCCCACCCCCCCCCCGACAATGTGAAAATCCTGATTTTGGCACTGTCGAAAGCTTTAATAATCAAAATATCCCCATCTGTAAGGATTAACTGAGAACGTTTTTTCTTTGGTTATCAAAATATGTGATATTTCTAATTTTGTATAGAGCAAATCACGAAATTCAGCCTATTTTTCTTCTATTGAATTAAGCATATCAAATCACATTTTGTTTTCATTTAATTTATTTCTGTAAGAAAATAAAGGTAGGAATCGATTGAGTGTCCGACTAATCACATCATGAATAACACCTACAATCACAGAAACTATGGATGACTTGTAATCCTGCATGTACCATTTAATGTGAGTGAAAACCAACCACCTAAAAAGAGCAAAAATTAACTCAAAAGAAAAATGCAACTCTTTACAGGAGCTCACAGAAGGACAAGCCCTTGAATGATTTTGCAGTGTTTTGCCCTCTGACCTCAAATCCCCATTTGTAATTAGAACACCAAAAATTACATTATGCATACAAAGCTTTCATTTGCAAGGTATAGACAAAATGTCATAGATAACACCCCACACCCCACTACACACACCAGAGTTTGGGCAAATTGGGGCCAACTCCTTTTTGTTCTTTGTAACTACTTTTTGGCAACTTGGTTCATTTCAAGACATTTCTGCCCCTGTTCAATGGAGGCAACAAACTCCAACCAGGGCCCAAGCTGCAAGAGTACAAACACGGAACTACTGTAGTCCATTTGTAACCAGCATAAAAATACACAGACAATTAGCAATTAAAATTAAATGCATCATAACAAAGTACTCACATGGCTTGTCACCAGTGGCCGTCCTGCTGTCATGTTGAGTGAATGAGCATAAGCTCTCCTTTTCAAAGAGACATGAGAGATGCCAGAAAGAATCGCCCCCCATTTTTTTTCTCGAACCCCATTTTTTTTCCTTTTGGAATGCTTACCATGTATTACATCACACCTGAAAGGAATAAGCCGAATAAGGCCGTCTTTTATGTAATAAGATGATGATTTAGTACTTTCTGTCTGTCGTGCACGCCAGAAAGTCAAAGCATTGTCTTCTATGGGGAATGATTACGATATGCAAGGCCAAGTTCCAAACAAGTGTGGTTTCTTTGCACCTTTTCGTCCCAATAAAACCTTCGAAAAACGTTCTCGGTAGGTGGTCTACAACCAATCCAGTGAAATTGAGGAAATTTTGTATCCTAAAAAATCTCCTCCTGTCACTTTAAATATAACCCCCCCCCCTCTTATAGCCTGCCCTAAAAGAAATTTTAATCTGGAATGACTTTTTGATGATGGCACAGCCATTCATCCCCTTCAAAGATTGGTCATGGTAAGACCAAAGTATTTGACAGTGTCCCCTTCACACGCAATAGTGTAATCTTGCCAATTGCTTAGTTTTCACTTTGTACCAAAGAGAAGGTGCTCTGTTTTACCCATGTGGAAAGTTTATTGTCAATGAGCCATTTATTGCAGCTGCCAAGATTTTTGCTGAGCTCCTGACCAATTTTACGGACCTTTATTAGAAACAATTAATGCACTATCATCTGCATACTGAAGCAGCGTGCAATCAACACAGTTCGGCATATCGTTTATATAGCAGATTGGGCCTAAGATACCCCCCTGCGGAACACCGCATGTCAAAACCATGGAGTCATAGTCAGAACCTAATACTAACGATCTGCGATCTGCAATTTAAATTGGACTCAACCCATTTGATGGATTTCACACCCATTGACACTGCCAAATGCTTTCTGGATGTCAAGGAGCACCATACATATACTACATTCCAGCACTGAATTGGTTTTTAATATAGTCTTGCAGGTAAATGAGACATAAGTCAGTGGATTATTTACCTCTATATAAGATATTATCTGAAAGATACTCATTTAATTGAACACAGTTTTCTCCAAATTTTGTATATGCTTACAGGCCTATAATTTTCAACTTGTAAGTTGTAATTTCTTTTGTTTAGCTTTATGTAACTAAAGGAAAAGTTTAATGATTATTGTTTGGGTTTATTCCCTTCTTTAAAAGGAGCACCATGTAAAATGAAAAAAATCATTCCAGTGATGAGTGATTCAAACAAGAATAGTACTCATAGGCAGAAATTCCATGTAGTAATTACACACAAAGTAGTATAAAAGCAAAGGATTACATATTCAAGTCAAACCACCAACAAGGGGCCAGTCAAGATATCATACTTTTTCAATATGGAATAAAGAACAATTTCTTTCAAGCAGTGCAATTCTTCTTCCATGCTGGAATATAGCAGAAATGGGGGAGGGCCGAGGAGCATGTGCCCTCCTATTTTTTGAAGCAAATAATTGAAATGCATAGAGAGGAAAAATGACCAGCTCAGGTGCTCCCACCCTTTCAAAAATGTTCAACTGCATACGTCCTACTGGAAAGCATACATTCAATCAGTTATTTGCACTCTATTTTGCTGATAACACACAGGAAACCAAAATGTTTTGTTAGAGCTCACTTTCCAAGTTTTACCTGTATTAGTATCATGATTATAATTAGCAAAAGATAGTATATTCTGGTTTCATTGGCATGCCATGTATATACTCTAGTGCAAAACAAATCCCCCTACTGATGCATGTATACAGCAGGCCTGTATATATAAAATGTTCTATATATTTACCTTAAGCAAGTGTGACATCTATTTTACTTAATGCCATGTGAGTTTTCACACTCAAGAACAATGTGGATTTCCACTTCTGTCCAATCCTCTTCCACTCTGTATATTGGCTGTGATTCAGCTCTTCAAGGCATGCTGGTGAAAAACAATACATTTGATAAGGGAGCGGTCATTATTTATGCCAGGGGGAATGGAGGATTTCAACTTTTTTTCGGCAAAAATTTTTGCGTTCCCCCTCGATTTCGTTCAAAAATTTCACACTCCCCCCTTGATCATGCTGATTTCCCCATTTAAAAGTTCATGTTCCCCTCTCTCTTGTTGATGAAAAATTTCACGTTCCCCCCTCTCTCTTACAAAAAATTTTCGGGTTCCCCCTCAAATTCCTCCATTCCCCCCTGGCATAAATAATGACCCCTCCCTAAGTGCATGTGCACCTCCCTATAGATTCATAATCACTGAAGTACTGTAAAAGTACTGCATGTGCCTTTTTTTGAGCATCTAATATTTTAAGCATTTTCTCTTGTTTTTATAATCGCTTTATTTCGGCTATCCTACATTGAAAATAAAACATTAAATAAACATTTTCGCATGTTCTTAATTTCACGGTTGCTCAGAAGTGCACAAAAAGCGCGAAAATTAATGTAGCACAAATATTTCCACTTTTACAGGAAAGGAATATATCACTGTTCAAATGGAAACATTCCTTTCCAAGCCTAAAAAGCCACAAGGGGAGAATTTTTTTTGTACATGAGTATAATTGAGCAATAGAGTAAGTTCCAGCAGGAGATTGGTTACATCCAATTAAACCTGGATATCAATTATGTGATTGTTGCCTAATTAATATCATGCATGGAAACTTATACTGGAAACCCAAAAGGGTGTGGGTGTGAGGCTTGACAATGCTGATCAGGATCAATTCAGTGGAGTTTTGATATTGCCACATTTCAACAGAAAGCAGAAGAAATAGAAGCAAACAATGATATTGCAAGACTTACACAAAACAAAAGGATCATGTCATGTGTTAAGATGTAATGGTGTTACTCTAGGTTTTCCTATCCCATTTCAAATGATGATATTAAAAATATTTGGAAGAGTTCAGTGGCGGTGTCAAACTTCTCTTTCGGGAAGGGGAGGGGGACAAAGTGATTTTTTTCGGGTGGGGTGAAATTTTTGGGGCAAAACATCTAAAAATTTGAGTTTTTGTAAACCAATTTAGGCCCCAAATCACTAATTTTTGCCAAGAATCTTTTTATTGTAGTTGGGAGAGGGGGCAGGGTAGTTAACCTTTTCTCTGGGTTATCTAGTGAACTATAAACAAAACATTAGGTGCTATGATCACAAATGCACCTTTAATTGATGACAAAGTGTTAAAGATTACACTCTCCGATAATGTACAATAATGTACTAAGGAATATTTTAGTTCACATTTGTAAAAATTAGAAGTAAACTCTTCTATATTAAAAATACTGGCCCCGTAGTCCAAAAAGGTGTTTAAAAAATGTTTAGTTACACAAACATTTATCTCTGAAATAGTGAGGTAGATAGGGGATAATTTTTTAACTATGGTAAAAGCATCAAATTTGTCGTATTATACCAAAAGAAATTTATAAAGTTCTGTACTAACAAACTAACATAACCATATTACTTGAAAAAAATAACCTTTTTTCATAATTTGAATGAATTCTTAATTATCCACCTCACTACTTCAAAGATAAACAATTCTTTAGTTACGCGATTGTTAAACATCCTTTTGGAATATGTGTCACTCTTTTTTGGGTGCACTAATAAACAGGAGACAACAATGGTATTTATTACATTTTGGCATGGAATAAGCCAAATCGGCATTGTAACTTCCGGTAATATTTTTAGGACTCCTGACCTTTTGACCCCGTCAATATTTCAGGAAAATTGTCTTTTAGTAATTTCGAAAAATAGTTCTAAGATATTATTTGATATTTCGAAATAGAAAACATGTTTTACTCTATCAAAATAATTTACGGCATGATTTTTTATTGGCTATATTGCTGGAATAGTTATAAAAACATAATTATTAAAACTATAATCTTGATTTGTCAAAGGTCAGGAGTCAAAAAGTGCCAAACCTTCCCACAATGCATCATAAATCTGTAATGCTGATTTCGCTTATTGCTTTGATAAATCTCTTTTAACAATTAAACTCTTTCATTGACTTTTTGTTAAAGCAACAATAGCACATTTTTGAAGAATGCCTCTAATTTTCCAAATTTGAGATTTTTCCACAGTTGTGTTGGTAATTGTCTAGTAAACTATATCTGTGAACGGTAATGCTCAAAGTGCATATTTGTCACAAATGAAGCGATTTTGTAATTAGAATAGGAGATCCTCGATTGCAATTTATCGGTGGAGCTGGAAATGCTAAATTTCTGTCAGTCCACTGTGAAATAGTGCCACTTCATGAAATTGACCTCTAACTTGACTTGCCTGAACCAATGGAACAATTAATGGATGATCAAAGACACGCACATGTTTAAACTGGCTATTTCATATTGGAAGGACATTTCCAGCAGCTATGGAATTATTATTTTGATAGGATATTAATTATCTTAATTACAAAATTCCTTCTTTTGCGATACATAGTCAAGTTCAAGCTCTAACATTCACAGGTATAGTTTACTAGCCAATTATCAATGTAACTGTGCAAAATCTCAATTTTTTTTTAAAAGTGGGGGGCTCTTCAAACAATGTGCTGTTATTGCCTTAAAACTTAAAAAGTTTACAGGTGTGTTGACATTGGACAATGCTATTTTACAATAGGTAGGACTTCCCTACTATAAGCATTCCATATAACACCGTATGCTTTGCAAAAGCAGTATATACATGTACATAAAAACATGCACATACAAATCGCAATGTACACAATGCTAATCTATAGAAATCCAGAGTAGAAACACAGTCACTGTGCAGTATATGCCTTAGTTTTGTTGCTATTACTTTTCATGAAATCTCTTCTAAGCCGCCTACACATTCAAATCGAACCACAAAATGGAGATCATTATAAGCTTACGATCCATAGACTATCCATCATGGTAGGGCGTAGGTGTAAAACATAATAGATTTGCTTGTACTTACCAAAGTATTAAAATTCTTTATGTGATTAAGTAGATGTATGTCTAAAGAAGACTTAAAGACCACATAATTTTTTCACCTGCCCTATCCCTATGTTGGTGGCGCATGGTTCAAGGAAGTCATTTTGAAGGACTTTTGATTAATGCGAATCACATGAATTACTCTTCATGATCATTGCTATTCTTTCAATAAACATGCAACAAAGTTTGTCTGAAAAATAAAAGATCTATGGCGCCATGTTTAAACGTGGGGCCATCAGAACAGTTAATGCAAAGCTTGTGATTTTAAGCCGCCGCCCTTCAACCAGTTGTGAAAAATCTATTCCAAGGATGGAGTTATTTCATCTTCAGTGCTGGCATCCTTCCTTCAGAGTTAAAGAATATCTATGGTAACTAAATCACACAAAAATTAAGAAAAATATGTCAGATAATATTAGGCCTAAAAAGTTTGTTTCCATTAGGCCCTGCACTTTTTTATTTTTATTGCATTTGTTTTGTTTTTTCATTGATTTACTGAGAAAAATTACATTTTAGACAAAAATGCCTCAGAGATAGAAAATTTCATTAAAATATATGTAAGTGGGTTGGGGTTAATTGCTCGCCCAGCTCAAAATATCAGTGAAATAACATTGCATTTGTGCAATTTAATTGGTGTGCATTATGAGGCAATAAAGAATAGGTTTGCATGCACTGTACATCTTTTTATTACGTTAATATGTGCACTGGCCGGATCGGAAGTAAGATAACATTCACACACAGAAAAAAGTGAGTGACTTGCGTAAAAGTGAGTCAATCTGTCCGTATAGTGAAACACTTTGCCTCATAATGAGTCACCTTGACTCATTTTTGGACCAAGTGTTTCACTATACCAGGGGTGTCCAACCTTTTTGACGCAGGGCCGCATTGGTTGAACCCACAACTATTGTGGGCCGCAAGCAAGTAATGGGGGGGGGGTCAAGTTTGGTTTATGATGTGCCTACGAGAATCTGGAAGTAGGACCCACCAATATTTGCTGAAAAGGGCACCATAGCTACACCGAAGATGAAGATTTTGGAGCACATTTAACATAATTTTCCTTTTTTCCAAGAAATGTTGACCTTTTTATAGCAAATTTTGAAAAACTTTGGCTTCAGTTTGATGAAAATGGACTAATTTTCACACAATATTAAGAAAATTTTGATTTTAGATTGATGAAATTGGACCAATTTTCTAACAATGTTTAGAAAATTTGGTTTCAGATTGAGGAAATTGAATTAATTCAAATGACATTCTTTTTAGATGTATTATATCAGATATTTATGCATCTTATTTTTCTGGGAATTACCTCGCGGGCCGTATGCGAGCTCTCAGCGGGCCGCAAATGGCCCGCGGGCCGCAGGTTGGACACCCCTGCACTATACAGACAAGTGACTCACTTTTTTCTGTGTGTGTTGCATTTTCGTACCAATTTTTGAAGGGTTGAGATCAAATTTGGCCTACATTTGGAGCACATTAATGTAAATTGGCATAATTTTTATGTGCTTTGCATGCACTTGGTTCCGTTTAGCACTTGTTGGACAGATCACCGGGACGACTTGGGAACTTTACCTGAACTTTCCTCCCATTGACTTGATTGCCTCATCCCTGCCCAAACCTTTATGAAAAAGTCCAAATTGACAATTACAGAAATGAAATTAACATGATTCACTTCTCTTGATCATGTAATAATTTGTTGGATAAGTCACACCTGGGGAGCATGTAATTATGAGTAATGGAAACAAATGTTTTTTCTTCTTTTATTTCACCTTATACGTTTCAATGCCTTAAATTTGATAAAATTGGATACAGTCATCACCCAGTAAAAATGAGTCAACCTGATGAATGCAATTAACAGTTATACAGCATGTGCCTGTGCACATATTAACATAATAATATCAGATGCATAGTGCATGAAAACCTATTCCTTATTGCCTCATAATGCACAGGTGGTAACCAATCAAATTGCACAATCTGTGTAATTATATAAAGGCTGACTCAGAGATTTGAAATATTTTTTTTTGTGTGTAGTAATTAAAAATAGTCATCTAGAACTAAAGGTAATCGCCTAAAATGCTTAAAATTCCAAAGTTATAGATGAATCGGATTTTTCATTTTCATACAGAACACAGTGTAACAGTGCCATAGATACTGTATATAACAGAAATTCTGATCAGGAAATTTTATAACAAAGGTGTGAGTTTCTATTTGGAGGACTTCGATTTGAGCCACTTTTAACCCTTTTTCTGATCAAAAAAGGGTGATTTGGAATAAAATGGCAAAGTTATCTGGTCAAGGTTCACCTTTTTGTTATTCAAGCCAGGGTGTGAAGCTGCACTGAATGCTTGTGTGCGTGCATGCGTGCGTGCAGCGTGATTACAAAAAAAGTGACCATTTATTAAACTCAAACATCCCAGTTTTGATTTCGTCTGAAGTATTGTTGATGAACAAAACATTGGTTCATCTGCTGCGCATATAGTATTTGCTATAGAATTTGACTTAAAATGCTAATTCCTTGTGTTGTCGGCTTTCTTGCCACACAGCCGCAAAACATCTATAGAGATACAGTAGCACAAACAACCTTCATTTCCATATTATTTTGGCAACATTAGGGTAGTCACATGTGCCTACCACAAAAGTACAGGGTTAAGATTAATGATCTATAAAACCTTGTGAGTCCAACCACTGATAAATGGTGCAGTGACCTCACCCGACCATGTACTGTAAGTAAAAGTGAAAATATTTGCGCTATATTAATTTTCGCGCTTTTCGCGCACACTTATGAGCAAGCGCAAAATTAAGAACACACAAAGATATTTATTTTGTGTGTAAGTCTATGTAGGACAGCTGAAAAGGGGAATTTAAAAATAAGTGAAAATGCTAAAAATTGCAGAAGCGTGAAAAATTACACGCGCGAAAATTACCACTTTTACAAAATACAAATCTCATTCAACCTTTCTTCTGCTTTTCTTGATGATTATATAAATAACTGAAACCCTCAGATATATTAATAATTATCTCCTAGCTTCAGTCACTACCAAGGTTATTAGTCTTTTAATTACAAGGTTATTTGCACAAAGCTTATTGGCTTCTTTTTTTGTTGGCTTCTATTTTTTTTTCAAATAAATTCTTGGAATCCATAGCCTTGGCCCGCGTTGTCTTTTTTTAGACACGCTGTGTCTGTCATGCCTGGCTGGTAGTGTATTTAGTTTTTAGACACGTGATTACAAATTATAAATATAATTCCTTATCAATGACAGTTGCGTAAATTAAAGGCACTATCAGTGAATTGCTAAATCATAAAATCAAAAAAAAATCATCAAAAATCAGATTTTTGCATGTCTGTAACAAATACGAGTACCCTAACAATCCCTGCAAATGATAAGACCAGAAGCAGCCTAATAAGCACAAACTCGGATATTTTAGTCATTGCTGTCCGTACGGACACTTACTACAACACGTAATTGAATGGAGAGTCATATCTTTGAGCAATGCCGTTTTCTTCCTTTTTTGGCAATTGTTCAGTTGAAAAAAGTAACTTATGAGAATTCTACAGACTTATCCTTGAATTTTAAGCTGTTCCTGCAAATTTCAAATATTTTGACTCTTTTGGGTGAATCACTGATAGTGTCTGTAAGAAGTTAGGCAACCTTTATGCAACATCAGACAGATTGAGGAACAGGTGGGTGAAGTTTAGGGAATGTGGGGAGTTGTTGCAAGGCAAAAGATATCCTTTGAAGATGAAAGGAATGGTGTATAAGAGCTGTGTGAGATCAGTGATGCTGTATCGGAGAGAGACATGGTGTCTGAGCAAAAAATGAGATGGGGATTCTGAGGAGGACAGAGAGAGCAATGATGAGAGCGATGTGTGGGGTGAAGTTGATGGATAGGATGAAGACTGAGGACTTGATGCAGATGTTGGGATTGGAGGAGGCGATGGACCGTTTGGCGAAGGCGGATAGTGTACGTTGGTATGGGCACATGTTGAGGAAGGATGACGGGCATGTTTTAAGAAGGGCTTTTGAGTGTGAGGTGGGAGGTTGAGGAGGAGAGAAGACTTGGAGGAATCAAGTGGAGGAGGAGAGTAGGAGGGTTGTTTGAGGATGGAGGATGCATTGAATCGGGTGAAGTGGAAGGAGGGAGTAAGGGAGGTTGCTGCGAATGTGAGGTGAATCCAACCACCCTCATTCACGGGGACAAAACGGTTACTACTTTACATAAAATAGTACAGGAAAATGTGTTAAAATATTTGAATTTTGTCACAGTATTTCTGATATTATACTATTTCAAAAGTGAATCTCGGTTTTATGTGTGTTCAGATTGAAATTGGTTGATTGATTGATAGTTTTTAGACGCTATCCATTTAACCGATTGATTGATTAATAGTCCTTTTCTGTTTTTAGACTCCATTTATCCATTTAACCCAGGTGGATTCTGTGTATGTTACAGAACATATATCAGTGGTTTTGAAATGGCTTCCCAAATGACTGCAGGTCATCTAAAAAGTCACTGAGCTAAGACTAGGCTTGTTTGTACTTATTTGAATGTATTTTACATGCTGATTCCAAATATGTCATAAAAATGCATAATTTTAACAGTGCATTCAAAGATTTTTGGGAAAATTTGGGGGAGTCCAACACATCCTTCACAGATTACAGTATGTTATAGCAATAATACCAATAATACCGCAATTTAAACAAAAGCAATAATACCGTATTCCACATAACAACCACCCTCAATTTTCTAAATGTGGATTCTGGTACCATTTTGAAGAAACTATAGTGTTCATCAGTAATTCAGAAACAAAATTCTGGCAACACGCGCATAAACCCGGAAGTGTGTGACAAACGCTTGACAACGGAAATTGAATACGTAATTCAACAGACACATGCGTGCCATTTGTTTCAGAAATTATGACGGGGACTATAAACCTCCCTCAAAGTGATACTCTCTTCAAACGAAAGAGTGAAAAACCACTCTAAAAGAATGAAATCTCACTCCAAAAAAGAGCCAGCTGAGTGACGCATCTTTTAGAGTGAGATCCACTCTAAAAAAGAGTGAAAAAAATAACTCTAAGCAAAGAGTGAAGTGATCACTCCTTTTTAGAGTGAACTAGTCACTCTTTTAGAGCTGTGGGGAAAGTGTGAACTAGCCAATTCACTCTTTTGGAGTTGTGATTCTTTGTGAATTTTGTTTGTTTGGTGTGTATATTGTATGTGTAGGTCATAATTCATAGCATCGTGACATGAATGAATGGGTTGGTACATTTACTGACCCCACTTTGAACGAAACGACTCAGAATTTAGCAGCCTTTACGGAATAAAGCACAGTATCACATGCACTTTATTCCGTAAAGGTGGGGTCAGTAAATGTACCAACCCTGAATATTGTGGCGCATCATTGGCATGATTCAGTGTGACATGCACGATTGTGGCATGCATGACGTGCATTATCATGGCATGCATGCCCGTGACATGCATAATTGTGCGTTTCGTACATCGCAGGCCTGGCCTAGCCTGGCGCAGACTACCGTATTTACGAGTGATATTACAGTAAATAACATTTAATGCTTCTCCACACTTTGTCTGTAAATGCTATGAATTGTGACCGACACATACAATATACTCACCCGTAAAGATCTCTATGATTTCTTCACTAATTTCAACTTCGGTCAACCATTTGTTGATGGTCTCGCCTAACTCGTCCGCCATGTTGTTCGAAAATAATCACACGATTTGCGGCAAACAAAGATCAATAATGTTTGTGTTTGAGGTCAAACTGTATCGATCGTGGTGCACAATATCATGCTTAAAATCTGGGATATTCACCGTGAAATGCTTTTTTGATCTCAAGTCAGAATTTTTATACGCACATATAAATTACAGAATCAGATAAAAAGTACTGTCTTGTCTTTTATACACGGATTTCAAGCCAACCACTTGAACATTATGTTAGTCAGTAACAAAATTACAAAAATATGAATTTTGATGATTTTTCGTTGTTCAGTTTGGAATAGCAAATCGCTGCTTATCCCTTTAAATTTGGTGACATTTTAAAGGCACCTTCCTTAATTTAAGAGCAAATATCAGAAAACAGAAATCAAAGTTAGTTGCATTTCTCCAGAAACTACACATTACTTATAAGTGTAAACAGTCAGAAGAATAAAAAGGGTGGGGAAAAAACAGAATTCCAAAATAAATTTAAAACCAACGAGTTATGTCAATCTATAATAATACAATCTAGTGAGTGACCTGGAATAAACCAAGCATGAAATTACAAGGTTATGGGTTTTAATTAACACTGGCAAAAAAAATTACTGGTAAATAGGAATGGGCCATAAATACAGAATTAAAGCCACAATCAGTCATTTTTTTCTCAAAAAATGCCAACTCTGCCTTACAATTGCTAGTGTTGCATATAACTGGACATTAAAGGCACTATCAGTGATCTACCCAAAAAGAGTCAAAATATTCGAAATTTGCAGGACGGTAGTTTTGAGTAAATAAATCTGTAGAATTTGCATATGTTATTTTTGTCCAAATGGAAAATGGCAAACAGCACTGTTCAAATATATGAATTTCCATTCAGTTACGTGTTACAAGAAGTGTCCGTGACATGGACTTTACTACAGTAATACAATAATGCAAAAACTCAAATTAACAAAAATTGAGGGCATTTTTAGTTTTAATTTTGATTGTTTTCTACAGTGACACAGCAAATTTATTTCATTGAAAAAATCTTAATGTACCTCATTTAAGTGAATAAATGGTCATGCACAAGGCAAAAATACAAAATTTACATCATGCATAAAGACATCTATTTACTTCAAGATTAGGTGTAGGCTAAAGCAGTTACAAAACAGTCACAATTTGTCTTGTTTTCAAAAGTAAAACATTACTGACAAGTTCATCTTCTAAAAAAACACAAAATTCCTTAAATACCTGAAATTTAGACTGGGTCTTGCATTGAGCATAAAAACAGTGTAGTTTCACACCACAAAGGATTATTATAATGGCCAAAAGAGCTCTAGTATTAAATTGAAGTTGGTTGGTCATTTCCAGTCTTTTTTCTTAATTTTCAGTCCAAAGAAAAAACCAAAAAATTGGTTTGTTGGTGCGCAAAAGGTCCGCTTCTGGCAAATCCGCACCCTCCCACATAAATTCCTGGCTACGGGCCTGAATATGGCTATATTACTTCGCTTATATTGTGGCCAATTTAACAGGTTTTCTAGTCAAAATTTGACTGTAAAACAGAATAAGATCATATTGCCGAGGCATTTTTAATTAAAAGTAGCAAATT
>JAMKCH010008101.1:0-51413 GCA_023653785.1 Ophioderma brevispina
GAAGAGACACTTAATAACGAGCTCTGACATTTCAACTGGTCTCAAATAAATAAACTTCGCTGATATTAAAAAAACCAACTATATAATTTTTAAAATAAAACAGCAACAAACCCAAACATTAAACTAAACATTAAAAATTGATGGACAGCATACAACAGTGACAGTACTCTAAATCTTAGGTGTTCTCATTGATTTATTTATCGGCATTACAAACCACAGCACATTTCTAAAATTATATCTAAACTTAATGGTGTTCAACGCAACGTCGTCCCTTTTACCACAAGAATCTTTACAATTCGTATAATCTCTTGTATACCATACTTTTCATACGGTGCATGATTCTGGGCCGATCCTAATAATTTCTAGCCTCGATTCTTTGTTTGTACTTCAAAAAAAAAAACGAGTTATCAGGTCATGTACCAGACTCCCTCTGGCTGGCACACACTGACCCTTTCTATTTTCTACTTTTTGAAAGACCCTAAAAATATAGATATTTATAAATACCAAGCTTGCCCAATTTCTGTACCAGCATCATAAACAACATTTTACCAAAACCCCTCATTGATGATACATTCTTTAATACGGCCTATCCCGTCACGATTAGAAAACAAGGAATGTTAACACCCAATTCATTAAACATACTAAAACGTGCTGATGGTAAAACCGTCTGGCATCCAAGGGCCCATTACTTTGGAAACAATATTCCTCTACTATCAAAACATTCTTCCATTGCTTCATTTAAAGCAAAGTTGAAGAAATCTTACATAGGTGGTTATTCCAATGATTCTGTATTATGGTTATGCATCCCTTTTTTGGTGACTATTCGCGTTAATTTCTGTGGTTCGAATTTCATACATGTCCTGTTGTCTTGTATTTGTTTCTATTTTGTCTGTTTTGTTTTTTATTTTGTCGCATTTTTGTCCTTGTTATGTATTCGCTAATGTAGTGGTTTGAGATTAGTTATTTTATGTCAATTGTAAATGTCCACTACACCTTCACAGGCTCTGCGTTTAAGTAGTGACCTCGTCAAATGCCAATCTTATTATTTCTATACGAATTGCAAATTAGTATAATTTGGATTATTATTATATTTTTTATCATTCTCAATATTATGATATTAGCATGTATATCTGGTAATGTATTATCCTATTTTGTCACTAACATTATATATTCTGTAATTAGGTCATGATTCTATTATGTAGATTGATGATTGGCCAACTAAATATGATTAAATCTGATAAATCTGACAGCCACACGGGCGATGGGCAGACAGCTTGGTGCACACTGGCAGATGGGCAGACAGCCACACAGGCAGATGGGCAAGACAGCCACACGGACAGATGGGCAGACAGCCACACGGAAGATGGCAGACAGCCACCCGGGCAGATGGGCAGACAGGCAGGCAGAGGGGCAGACAGCCCACCCCGCAGATGGGAGACAGCGACACGGGCAGACACGCCACAAGGGGCAGTTTTTGATTTTTTGGGCATGGGGACAGCCACAATGGGAAGAGGGGCAGACGCTACACGGGCAAGATGGGCAGACTAGCAACACGGGCAGATGGGCAGGACAGCCACACGGCAGATGGGCAGACAGCTACAACCCACAGGCAGAGTGTGGGCAGACGCTACACGGCAACAGCCACAAGGGCAGATGGGCAGACAGCCACACGGCAGATGGGCAGACAGCCACACTGGCAGATGGGCAGACAGCCACATGGGCAATGGGCAGAAGCCACCACAGGCAGAGGGGAAGAAGCCACCGGACGTGGGCAGACAGCCACCGGACAGATGGGCCGGAAGCCACACAGGCCAAATGGGACGACAGCCCACACGGACAGATGGGCAGACCAGCCACACAGTGGCCAGCTGGGCAGACAGCCACACGGGCAGACGACCACACGGGCAAATGGGCAGACAGCCACACGGTAGATGGGCAGACAGCCACATGGGCAGACAGCCACATGGGCAGAGGGGCAGACAGCCATACAGTAGATGGGCAGACAGCTACATGGGCAGACAGCCACACAGGCAAATGGACAGACACACAACAAGCAGACAGCCACACTGGCAGATGGGCAGACAGCCACACGGTAGATGGGCAGACAGCCACATGGGCAGACCGCCACAGGGCAGATGGGCACGACAGCACACGGGCCGATGGGCAGACAGCCACACGGGCAGATGGGCAAACAGCCACACAGGCAGATGGGCGCGGACAGCCACACGGGCAGATGGGCAGCAGCCACAGGGATGGGCAGATGGGAGTTATAGCAAATGATTTGTGGCACAAGAAGAATTTATAGATTTTCGAAGAATGCACCTTTAATCGGCCATGCAAATCTTTGATCCAAATTGTAAACACCCCATATTACCTTGAGACAGCAGTTCATCTAACCATATCCAGTGATTTAGCCATGCTTCGATTTTTAAAGAATTTCCCTTTAATCAGCCACATCACCTTTGACCTAAGTCTGTGCAAACCCCATATGGGCATGGATCAGCGGGTCTTCTGACCAACTCTAGTGATTATAGCAATTGATTTGTGAACAAGAAGGAATTCATAGATTTTTAAAGAATTGCCCCTTTTAATCTGCCCGTGCAATCTTTGATCCAAGTGGGGTGGGGAAAAAAACAAAACCCAATATTACCATGGGACGCAGTTCATCTGACCATTCCAGTGATTTTAGCAATTGCTTCGTGGCACAAGAAGAATTTCAATATTTTTATTTTTAAAGAGTGTCCCCTTTATCAGACACATCACCTTTGACCTAAGTCTGTGAAACCCCATATGGGCATTGGTCATGGTTCTTCTGACCAACTCTAGTGATTATATATAGCAATTGATTTGTGTCACAAGAAGGAATTAGAGATTTTTAAAGAATGCCCCTTTTATCTGCCCGGATATCGTTGACCCAAAGTGGGACGCAGTTCTTCTGACTATGTCCGTGGATTATAGCAATTGCTTTGGTGGCACACGAAGGAATTTAAAGATTTTCAAAGACTTCACATTTAATCATCCAAATGACTTTGAACCCCAACCTGTGACACCCCATTTTGGCTTTGGGTCGTGGTTTCTCCTGACCATCGAGTGATTATATAGTCATTTGTGTTGCAAGAATGAATTTATGATTTTCAAAGAATGCCCCTTTAATAGGCCTCACACGACCTTTTTTACCAAATCTGTGAACACCTCATGTGGGCCTTTGGTCAGTGGTTTTCTGATAACTCTCGTCATTATAGTGAGATTTGTGGCACAGAAGCTAGGATTCAAAAAAATATTTTTCAAAGATTACCACGGTTACCGCCCATGTGACCATTTACCCAAAGCTTTGAACACCCCATATGGGCCTTGGGTCTTGGTTCGTTCTGACCATTGGGTGATTATAGCACTAAGTGGATCCTGGGTTTCCTATGGCTACCGGAAATCATTTTTTACCGACATTCCTATCCCACAATCGACCACGAGGTCGCGTTCGATATGCATCACTCCATTCATGCTCACGTTTTAGTGCGCCTCCTTTTGTGGCGCAAAAAATTACAAGCAATCAAAGGTACTCGTGACCCCTTTGGTAAAATTTTTCTGTACAACAAACGGTTTTTGCACAAATATTACAGAAAAATTGACTGTAAGACCAAAACACCAGAGAATATATATTCGCTATTTATGTTTTATCCTACTCGTACATCGTTGGTGCATTGGGGATTGGAATTTCGGTAAATAATGATGTCGGTAGGAAACCCAGGATCACGTATTGATTTGGGTACAGAAGGAAATTATAGATTTCAAGAATGCCACTGAATCAGCAAAAACCTTTAACTTAAATCTGTGAACACCCCATATGGACATTGGGTCAGTGCACTTTTTTTCTGAGCACATATTTTGGTGACTTATAGCAATTGATTTGTGCCACAAGAAGGAATGTATAGATTTCAAAGAATGTTTCTTCAATTGGCCTATGTGACATTTGACCCCAAAATCTGTGACACAACCCATATGGCCCTTGGGGCGTCATTGATTCTTCGACCAACGTGTTTGGCAAAAAAGAAACATTTGGGGAGGGAGGGAGGGGAGTTAGAGAGGGAGGGGCTTGCCTAGGGGGGAGGGGAGGGTTCCCGGGTGCGGTGAGGGGGGGAGGGAGGGATGGGAGGGGGGGTATGGGAAGAAAAAGAGACAAGAGAGATAACGAGATGATGCCGAGAGAGTTTGCGACGAAGGGGGGGGGGGGCGGGGGGCGAGGAGAGCAGCGAGGCGCCCGACGAGGGGGGATGAGGAGAGGCGGGACGAGAGGGGTTTGATGATTTCGGGGGGGAGGAGAGAGAGCAGAGGAGAGAAGAGACGAGAGACAGAGAGGCGGACTGGACGAGAGAGAGAGAGAGAGATTCGGGAGGAGGGAGGGAAGGGAGGGGAGGGTACGGGATGGGGAGGGGAGGGAAGGGATGGGGAGGGGGGAGGGTCAGGGGAGGCGAGGAGGAAGGGAGGAGGATAGGGAGGGAGGGAGGGAGGGAGGCGAGGGAGGGATGGGAGAGGGAGGGAGGGAGGGAGGGCGAGGGAGGGAGGAGGAGGGAGGGAGGGAGGGAGGGAGGGATGGGAGGGAGGAGGGAGGGATAAAAAGAGTCAACACATTCCGTGACATTAAGTATGCTGAGCTAAAAAAAGAATGTCAGATAGTTTAGAAACTTTTTATATTAAGAGAGAAGTAAATGATACCTACCAGGCGGCTGTACGATTGGTACAACCCTCTTTAGCACCTGCGGAGTTGTTGTGTACCAGAAATGTGTTGACCGCGTGCGCAAAACCTTTTTTCCATAATTACTTGTGTGATGAACATCCCCGATAGGGTGAAGTTACCCGATTTCACCCTATTAGAGAGGTCAGTGCTCCCTCACCACAGCAGAGAAAACTTTGCTCAGTCACCACGGGTACACCTGGCTTGTTGAACCTTCCAACTTGTTCAAGGGGCTGTTCCGATCATGTTTATACTTGATAGGAGTGTCTTGCACTTGCATACAATTACCACCAAATATTGAGGGAAACAAAATTGAAGTTTTTATATAGTACTAGAAGCAATATTGCCCATTTGCAAAGGACCCTGTTACTGCCACTATTATCGAAATACCTTGTACAACGACGTACGCCGCAACATGCCAGAGAGGAGGCGGGGCTTCTTAGCAGCAATCGCCGATCATATTTATGCACATGTCACGCTTAAAGTACACTTATCTTGGAAAAGTATTTGACAAAGAGTATATTGATGCAAATTGCCCATTTTAAAACAGCAGTTTGTGATAGGTATCTTAGGAAGAAAATGGATTTGGAAGCTGGAATTTGAGGACGATTAAAAAGACAGATATGGGCCGTTCATCGCATCAAAAATTAGTACTTCGTCCAGGTACGTCGGAGGGGTCTTAAAAGGTTGGATTGGAACAAGTATCCTTTAACTATTTATTTTTTTAATACATCGTTCAAATAATGACTTATTCCAATTTCATTAATCTATACAATTTTCACTTATGTGATTTTTTCTTCAAATTACTACATTATTTCTTCATTGTACTATATTACTGTCATTAGTTATCAACATATTGTATTTTGTTGGATTTTTGTGATGAAATAAAAAATTAATAGATTAATATTCTCTTTGCTGAACTCACTCTTTAAAACACAAATCAGTCATTTGCTAAGATGAAAAACAAATAACAGATTTCTGTCAGTTTTTTTTGCATTATTGTACTTCAAATTCTTGTAGTTAAAGTTTACCGCTAGTAGTAAACCTGAGAACAAAAAACACCAGGATCCCCGACATTAAGGATGTCATGAATAGCCGAAAAAAATGACAGATTTAAAGGTCCCAGGCCGATAGCAATACGCCTCGTCCCCGAAAGCTCAAATTGACCGGAAGTGCGTCAACATTTTTTGATATCAGAAGAACAGGCTACTTTTTTCTAATTTACCCGTTTTGTAAAAATTTAGAGCCAAAGGATGTTTGTTAGGAAGGTATGAGCGAAATGTGCCCCATTTTGGTCGACCAATATTAATTTTACACAGTACTCTATGAGGCTTACAAATACACGTTTTTAGATCTCGCATCAAAAAAACGGATTGCAATATCGGCGCGAAATGTTAAAGATGGGGGGTTTGGGAAGAAGGCCAACATCTATCAAGATGAAATATTCATATCCTTAAAATCGCGCCATCCCCTTTAAGTTGAATTTCTACGAAACAGTATATAATTTGTAAAATGATCAAGCCCGCACTGAGCAACGGAGAGACACAATGGGCATTGAAGTTTAAAAAATGACTACTGCGACTTTATTCTAGAAGAAATTCATAATTTGATTTCTGTCCATAACTGGACCGAAATGACGACATAGGGCCTATTCGGCAGCACGAAAACAGATTACTTGTTCATTAAAGCACAACGAACCATCACAATCAACTAAAATTTTGGACGTACCGTTTCTTGAGGATATCTAGTCTGAATCATAAAGCCAAAATGTACTACGATCACAAAATGCTAAGACTTATCAAATGCATAAGTCAGTGTTCATCACCTTAGTTTGTTAAAGCTTTTATGGCACATTACCCTTTTTTATTGAGGATATCTAGTGAATCATCAAAATGTGCTAGGAGCACAAAATGTACTTTTAACACTCATGAAGGTGCCAATGAGGAGATTTCAACAGGTAGTTATCCATAAAAAACGCAAAAAAATGCACTGGTGTAAAGCTTCCTAACTTTAAAAATATCCCCCACTGGAAAGGATAAGCAGGAACTTTCTTTGGGACAAAAATGGGAAATTCTAATTGCATATAGGAGCAAAGGAGAAATTAAGCCATATATCTTAAAATCACCTGTTTTCTGGAGCCAAATGAAAGGTGGGACTATTGAGCGTCCAATCTTTATGAAATCACTTGTAATCACATGAAATATAGATGACTTGAAATCTCTCGGTGCAGCTTGAATGCCATAATTAGAGGTCATCACCGTGATTTGTTAGCTGTTAGTCACTAATAAAAATCCCCACCACCATTTTTTTTACAATATACTTGACTTGCTTTATTTCAATAGCCACACCTTTTTAAACCAATGCAGGAAAGTTAAATCATAAGATTTTCTTTAGAAGTCAACATATCCTTGAATAAGAAAATGTAGCTCATGGCATTAATAAGCCCAGTTTACTGAAACATAATGGTATGTTTTTCATTTGTTAACTCTTAAAGCACTATCAGGGATTTCCTAAATCGGAAAATCGAAAAAAAAAAAATCATCAAAATTTGCATGCCTCGAAAAAGTATAAGTATAATAACATACACTGCAATGATAGGACCAGAATCACCACTAAGGACAAAATCGGATATTTTCGTCATTCGTGTCCGAAAGGACACTTACTACAACACGTAATTAAATGGAGAATTGTATCTTTGACACTAAATTTTCTTCCTTTCTCTCAATTCTACGGGTGGAAATAGTAACTTACGATAATTCTTTCAGTCTTATTCCTTCACATTTAAGTATTCCTGCAAAGTTACAAATATTTGAATTTTTCTGAGAACAGATTTGATCTTTTAAGAGACATGAGGAGATTTTCCCAGAAAGAATCGCCCCCAATTTTTTCTCGACCTAGTTTTTTTACATATTGAATGCTTACCAATGTATTAGATTCACCACCTGATAGTGCATAAGCCAAATACGCGTCTTTATGTAATAAGATGATATTTAGTAGTTCTGTCGTGCACGACAGACAGAAGTCAAAGCATGGGGTTCTATGAGGAACGATTACGATAGAGCAGCAACGTTCAAAACCAAGGTTTGCGGTTTTCTTTTGCACGTTTGTCAATAAACCTTCCAAACATTCTCGGTAGGTGGTCTACAACCATCCACTGAAATTTGAGAGAAATTCAGATCCTAAAAAAATCTCTCCGTCACTTTAGTTGGGAAAAGATAATGTACATCTTCATTTTCTAATGTTCAAAGGTTTCAAAATGCTGAATACAATTGCAACAATCTGTTGTTTTATAAAGAACAGTGTGGGTACAGCCATGCCATGCACCAATATATTGATTTATTCATAAATTGGGCCTTTCCTTTTGTTCATCGGGCAAAACTTGTGTTGATCGCATGTCAAATGCTCAACTGTAAAGCTGCTATGCTGTGTTATTTTGTAATCCTGCAAGCGAGGCGGGGTTTTGACTAGTTGAACGGTCGAGGTGAAAGCGTTCACGTCAGTTTTGCCCCAATTAATGGTGAAAAAAGGCCTATTAAAGGCACTCTCAGTGAGTTGCTGAATTCAGAAAATGGAAACAACGAGAACCCATTGTGCTGTAGCTCAGGAGGTTATTAATATGGGCACACCACCCTGGGGGCGCAACATTTTCTACTGTGCAGATATTAATCTTAAGAAGTCCCCCACATGATCATAAGTAAGAGACGTTTCGGAGTAGTAGCAGTAGTTAGCACCAGGGTTGTACATTTTTATCAGTATTTGTTATTTCACTTTCTTTATTTGACACACCCGGGGGGTCACAACATTTTCCATTGTTGGCGTATTAATCGCGAAAAGTTCACACATGAGCATTTATAAGTAAGAGACGTTTAGGAGTAGTACCTTGGTTTGGCATTTATAGTATACAAATTACACTGCTCATGAGTGCATGTTGAGAAAAAAGAAATATTGCCCCAGATGATCTTGAGCCCAAGGCCTACTATTCGTTGAGACGGCCCCGCAGTCTCACGATCATCAAGGACTGCCCCTTTAATCAGCCCAAATGACTTGACCTTCCACCAAATCTGTGAAAACCCTATATGGGCCTTGGTTCAGTGGTTCTTCTGAGCACATTTGGTCGTTTTTTATAGCAATTGATTTTGGGCACGATTGGCACGATAAGAAAAATGATAGATTTTCAAAGAATTGCACCTTTAATTGGCCCACACGACCTTTGACCCTTCAAACATCTGGTGAAATCCCTGTATGGCTTGCGTTCAGCGGTTTCTTATGACCAAGTCTAGAGATGATAGCAATTGATTTGTGGCACACAAAGGAATTATAGATTT
Source organism: Ophioderma brevispina (assembly GCA_023653785.1). Taxonomy (NCBI): domain Eukaryota; kingdom Metazoa; phylum Echinodermata; class Ophiuroidea; order Amphilepidida; family Ophiodermatidae; genus Ophioderma; species Ophioderma brevispina. Next base: position 9,055 of record JAMKCH010008101.1, read on the forward strand.
TCAAAGAATGCCCCGTAATTGGGCTCATGTCACCTTTGACCCAAAATGTGAACACCCCATGGAGGCTTGGGTCAACCGTAATTGACCAAACTAGTGATTATAGCAATTGATTTGTGGCACAAGAAGGAATTTATTAGGATTTTTCAAAGAATGCACCTTTAATGGGCCAACGACCTTTGACCCAAAATCTGGGAACACCCCATATGGATATTGGGTCAGCGGATTTTCGAACAAGTTTAGTGATTATAAAAATGATTGGTGGCACAAGAAGGAATTTATCGATTTCCAAAGAATGCCCCTTTAATATGCCCCCACATGCATTGGACCCAAATCTGTGGACACCCAGATGGACCTGGGGTCAGCAGTTCTTCTAACCAAGTCTAGTGATTTATAACAATTGATTTGGGACACAAGAAGGAATTTATCAATTTCAAAGAAGGCCTTTAATCGGCCCACGTGACCTTGACCCAAATGTGAACAACCCACATGGGCCTTGGGTCAGCGGTTTTTCTGACCAGTCTAGTGATATAGCAATTGATTTGGGACAAGAAGGAATTTATAGGATTTCAAGAATGCCCCTTTAATGGCTCAAGTGACCTTGACCCAAATCTGTGAACAACCCCATTGCGACCTTGGGTCAGCGGTATTCTAACCAAGTATAGTGATTATAGCAATTGATTTGTGGCAAAAGAAGGAATTTATAGATTTCAACGAATGCCCCTTAATCGGCCCAAGTGACCTTTTACCCAAATCTGTGAACACCCCATATGGACCTGGGGTCAGCAGTTCTTCAACCCCAAAAAAAAAAAAAAAAAAACAAAAAGTCTAGTGATGATAACAAATGATTGGGGAAAAAGAAGGAATTTATAGATTTTAAGGAATTGCCCCTTTAATGGCCCACGGGACCCCTTTGACCCAAATCTGTGAACACCCCACATATGGGCCTGCGGTCAGTGGGTCTTCTAACCAAGTCTAGTAATTATAACAATTGATTTGTGCCACAGAAGGAATTTATAGATTTTAAAGAATGCCCTTTAATCGGCCCCAGTGACCTTTTTACCCAATCTGTGAAAACTACCCCCATATGGCCCTTGGGTCAGAAGTTCTTCTAACCAAGTCTAGTGATTATAACAATGATTTGTGGCACAAGAAGGAATTATCGATTTTCAAAGAAGGCCCCTTTAATTGGCCCACGTGAACCTTGACCCAAATCGTGTGACCCCCATATGGACCTTGGGTCAGCGGTTCTTCTAACCAAGTCTAGTTAATTGATAACCAATTGATTTGTGGCCAAAGAAGGAATTTATCGATTTTTACAGACTGACCTTTAAATCGTCCCCCACTTGACCTTTGACCCAAATCTGTGAACAACCCAAATGGGCTGGGTCATGATATTATTCTGGACCCGATTTTCGCTGATGAATGAATTGAAATCAGCACAAGCGTTTTTGGCACACAAGATGCATTATGGCAAGATGCATTACCAAGATAGATAGAGTCAACAAATGGCATAACCAAGTAGCTCTGCATTAAAATCATCAAAAATCAGATTGTGCCTGTTTGTAACAGGGTATTGGATCATAACATACCTAAAATTGAACGCAACCTAATAAGGACAAAATCGTGGGATTTTAGTCATTTGCTGTCCGTACGGTACTTTCTGCAAACACATATTCAATGGGGATTCATATCACTGAATACTGCTGTTTGCCTCCTGTTATGTCAAATTTTTCAGTTGCAAAAAATATCTTGTGCAAATTCTACACACTTATCCTTCACTTTTAAGCTTTTTCTGCAAATTTCAAATATTTCGGGTGAATCACTGATAGTGTCATTTGTTCTAGGAAGATATTTCTTGGTATTTCAATTTCTTGGGCTTTCAATTGGCCTCATTTGAATACTTTCATTTCTGTTTTGATTTCTGCATCCAGTGCATCTTACTTTGTCAGAAATGATGGAACCTAAGGTATACAAGATTGGATTGATGGAGGAATTGATAGGTAAGATAAATGTTGCTATCCAAGCATAGGCAATGGGGTCTACTTCAACCACCCCGCCCTGTACAAGAATAGACAAAAACCCCAATGGTACCCAGCAACAAAAATCTGTGAGGACTATCAGGGACACTTTCTTGGCCATACGAATTTCTTCACCAGAATTTGTAACACGTCCAGAATTTTGGGCTGATTTTCTGACTGAAATAAAAATGGCTGCATAACAGAATCCTACTGTTAAAAAACAGGCAAGGTTAAGGCCAATAAAAATGGCAATAGAAAAGTACATAGACACTTTGCTGTCTGTGACAACAAATTGCTTCACTTGGGCTTCATCTATGAATATACTAGATTGACGAACAGATGTTTGATTTGTGTCATGAGTAATACTTCTTGAAATTGGAAGACCGACACAAATCTCAGATACTTCATAAATATCAGAATCAATCTCCGGTAATATCAAAGATGTGAAACTGATACCTAATGCCACCAACCACATGGCAGCAACTACAATTCGAGCAGATTTTGTACCCAAGCGACGTTCACTAAACGGATACTTCACCCCCAAGAACCTGTCAATACTGATGAGGGTTATGAAGAAAACTGAACCCTCACTGGATAATACAGAGAGGGAGCCAGCTATCTTACACAGAGCACTGTTACGCCACGCTTCTGAGTGGGATGGAAAATAATCTCTAAAATAAAGATCTGCTGAGAGTAAAATCATTAGGTAAAGACCCATAAGGAGATCAGATATCGAGAGATTTATAATCAAAAGAAACTGAACTTTGTTTGTTTGATGCCTAGTTTTAAATCGAGCAATAATACCTATTATATTTCCTAAAATTGCCAGAATACTTACAAGCCAAATTCCAATTCTAAGAACATGATATGCTAGCAAACGCCCACATGTTAGAAAAGGAGACTTTGGTTCACTACTTTTGCATATTGCTAATGTAAGTTGAACGAAACAACATATAGCATAATTGTCAACAATCACTTTTGTTGCATTCAACCCTTCAAATGTACTTTTCTTGATCCAAAGTAGAGAATTTTGTGTTAAATCGAGATTTTGAAGACGGCCACACTTCTGAAATAGTTGTCCATCCAGGCGAATTAGGTCATTTCCAGACAGTTTCAGGTATTGCAACTGCGATAAAGGGTGGAAAATTCCTAATGGGAGATAGTGTAGTAGATTGTAATCAAGCTCTAACAATTTAAGTCTGCTAAGATTCTGAAATGTGCCAGGATGGCAGCTACTAAGCTGATTGTGTGATAGAAACAGTAATTCCAGATTCTTCAATCCTCCAAACACAACAGGCTGGATCTCTTGCAATGCATTGTTATACAGGTATAACACCTCCAGGCTTGTCAATCCTTCAAATGTACCAGGCAGGATCTCATGCAATGCATTGCTAGACAGGAATAACCACTCCAGGCTTGTCAATCCTTCAAATGTACCAGGCAGGATCTCATGCAATGCATTGTTACCCAGGGATAATATCTCCAGGCTTGTCAATCCTTCAAATGTACCAGGCAGGATCTCATGCAATGCATTGCTAGACAGGAATAACCACTCCAGGCTTGTCAATCCTTCAAATGTACCAGGCAGGATCTCTTGCAATGCATTGTTATACAGGTATAACACCTCCAGGCTTGACAATCCTTCAAATGTACCAGGCAGGATCTCTTGCAATGCATTGTTATACAGGTATAACACCTCCAGGCTTGTCAATCCTTCAAATGTACCAGGCAGGATCTCATGCAATGCATTGCTAGACAGGAATAACCACTCCAGGCTTGTCAAACATTCAAACACACCACTGTGAAGATTCTTTAAACTGTTATTATTCAAATGCAATGTTATCAAAGAGTCATTGAAACCTGTAAATGCATCTTTCCGAATACCATGCAATGTGCTGTTGGCCCAACTCAAGTAGCTTACATTAGATGGATAAAGAACTTGAACTGTAGAGATGCTGCCATTGGTGCAGTTGATTGCTACTTCACTAAAGTCACTCAGACTACAGGTACAGTTTGAGGGACACTGAATAGTACACTTGGTACCATTTGGAGCAATATCAAACCGAATCCTATAGTACCAGTGCCAGTATCTAGTATCTTCTTGAGTGCATTCAATGGTGCCATCATGTGTTCCATTCACTGCCATGTAGATACCAGGTACAGTCAGAATAGGAAAAAGTATCACTGAAGCCAACACATATGAAAGTAGTGAGTGAAAGTCACAATGCTGTCCAGCCATGTTGCCTTTTGAGTTGATTGTTTTGTAATGAGGGAAATCAACTCAGTTCATATAATATATAGCTTTTTTTTATACTTGTGGAGCCAATGTCATTAGGACAAGGTATTAGACTGGACTACATTTTATATACTCATGTGCAAAAATAAAAACCAATAACTAAAAAGGACAGGGAAGCAGAATGTGTTCACCCCAACATATTTACACTTTAATTTAAATAACTTGACTATCAACATCATGTAGTATTTAACATTTTATCAAATTAGGTGTGCAAACCATTACGAAGCGGAAAACGTGAAAATTAGATAAAGAGGTGGTCAGATGTTTTTGGCCTATATGAGTGCAAACCCTGAGCATGAGCAAGCACATTAATTTGTACAAAACAGGCATGCACACAGCAAACACTGCTTGCAATCTCACACCATATTCAACGCATACTCTGAGATTGACCCAAACCGTGTCTAATGATTACGACAGTTGAGACCATTACAAATATTTGCACAAGAGCATCATTAGTGCAAACAAGCACAATGCATCTGAGCGTTATGCACTTCTTGTAAGAAATCTACAAGCTCAGTGCCATTTCTTACCAATGGTTGTTGTCTCTACATTTGTTTATTCATTAATTCATCTATTCAAACATTTATCCATTTGTTCATTCAATCCATCTTTCTTTACACAACAAAGTAACTGTTGATAATAGTGCAACTAAATAATTGAGTTCCACTCACACATGCAGGGCATTTTTTATTGACCAAAGTATTCTTGATTGCATTTTAAGTAATTGTTTTCAAAGCCAAATGTCAGTGTGAGGATATGGTTTCCCTTGTAAACCTAGTAATTAATTACTGAAATGTTCACATCAAGAATGAAATTAACACCAACCAGTGTTGTTGATTTTTTTTAATTAAAAAAAACAGAGCATCAATGATGCAGTAGCCTATAATGTGATGCCATTCAAAGACAACAACAACATTTTTACCACATACCTTTATATTATTTGCAATAGAAAATGGCATATTAAGACAATGTTTTATGACTGGGTAAAAAAATCTGGCAATTTAGAAAATATATTTGTTAAATTGTCAATTCTTAAACATTAAATTGTATTTACAACACACACACATGTATGCACACACACATGCCCAAAGGCGTACACACACACACACACACATTCATAACTACTTATACTCTCTTTCAATAAAAAAGTATGCCCCAAAGTGAAAAGGAATAAAAATCAAAAGGAAATCCATTTCTTCATTTGTCAAATGTTAAAAACCTTGCAGCATTATTCCAAACAAGAAGAGTCCTTAAAAATGACAATCTGCCCTAAAGAATTTAGTTTCTGACTTAAATTAGGCTTGTTATTTGGATACCTGATGCTTAACAGTAGGGTGTGCATGATTCAATGCTCTATACTGCTTTGAATATTACCATCATACATACTTCAGTAATTAGTTACTAAGTTCCATGTTGACGATGCCAATTGTTTTCACATCCTCTCCGTTGCTTCTCTTGTAATTAGTATTGTGAAAATGTTCATAACTCAAGATATGGGATTTTTTCCAAAAAAACTATTAAAATTGTAGTTTTGGAGGGGAAAAGCCCATATACTTAATTATATGATACCTGCAGCAAGGAAATCATGTAAAAGTACACCAGCTTTCATAATTTGGAAAGAAAATATAAATAGGATGTAGGGTTTGGAAAAAGAAATGCAAAATGTAAAAATATGAAAAAAATGCTGTACTTGTGTGATTTTTACACAAAACCCATCATGAATCATGCGTTTGACAAATGCCCATATCATTGGTTTTCATTTGTTTTAATACAATCATCTAGTCAAAAAAATGATTTAATCACTCTTGAGCCATCTATGGGACCCAACTTGTGCCCTTCTGCATACTAGGCATCCTTACCCATGAGACTACCAGGGCTGAGGGAGAAACGGAATGATTACTCTAAAAAAAAAAGTCCAAAAAAGTTTGAAGCAATTGCATGCACGCATGCTACCGTACACATACACACACACTCATCCAGAAAACACACATATTTGTGGCCATATATAGAGAGCAAGATTGAGCAAAAAGTGAACAAAATTATATCAACGTATGCATTTCAAAAGGTGATGGGCTGTCTTTTAGAGGAAATTTATGCACTGGCTGGGCTTTAAAAAGAAAAACATTAGGTTTTTGTGCCCAAATAACCAGGTTGTTGAATCCCCTCCTTCAGAAGTGCCAAAGTACTGGGACAACAGGGTGTCTCAGAAAGAATGTTACACTCCAGAAAAGGTCATTTTGCTACTAATCAAGTCTTTCCTTGTTTAGCTTTATATTATGAAATGTGTCTTCTTTTGAAACATATGGTGAAAACAAGAAAGAAAACGGTGAACAAATAACCCAAACAAATGGACTATTTCCCTAAAAATGATGACAAACTTACTTTGTCCACGGCTTGCAATAGAAGAGAAACATGTAAATGTATTTTATGGATTTGAGTACACGTAACTCCTCAGATTAATTAATTTGTTCACATGTAATGCTTAAAAGCACGTGAAACATAACACTTAATTGTTCTTCAGAATGACGTGACCTAAATCCCTTCATCAGTCTCCTATCATAATACCCCAAATATGATTTTGGTTAAGTGCACTTTCAAAAAATGGCAATTGGGCGTGACTCCTACAAGAATATCGACTGAACTGAATCTTGGGTTAAAGCCACGTTCATCATGAATGGGTAAAGTTTCCCTCAAAGTAGGGTCCCAGTATGATGGCAATCAAGGGGAACAGAGGACAAATTCTGGGACATGGCAAGACTCTAAAAAGGTGCAAGGAGAGAGAAATGATCATGCAAGACCAGGACAACCAGCCGTAAATAATGCGCATGCATAGAGAACTGAGCAATAAACTCTAGAATCAGCAATGAACCTTGAATTTGAGGGAGATGATTGGCCAGGAGGGTCTTAAACACTTTTATGTTGGAGACATTTGCATCCATGGTTTCCTCTGCTAATGCTGGCCGTGGATAAAGTAGGTTTGCATCATTTTTAGGAAATAGTCATTGTTTGGTTATTTTTTCACCGTTTTCTTTCTTGTTTTCACCAAATGTTAAAAGAGTACACATTTTCATAACATAAAGCTAAAACAAGGATAAGAATTGATTAAGTAAAAATGGCTGTTTCTGGAGGTTAACGTTCTTTCTGAGACACCCTGTATAGCAGAGAATGGAGTGGAAAGGAATATACCAGGGGTTCTCAATTATATTAGCTGAAGGACCATAGAATGCCAAACATGTTTGAAAGTTCACTACATGAAGGCCAAATACACCTGAAATTCTTATGTTCTCCTTATATATTTTAGAGCAAGTCGAGGGCCAAATATCATTGGTTGGCGGGCCAGATTTGGCCCACGGGCCTCCTATTGAGAACCCTTGGAATATACTGTTGATGTGCACATGTGTGTTAGGGCGATAGCAGCCAGCAGTCACTGGTGTAAAATGAAAGATAAAGCAGAAGTTGTGTATTATTTCACTGAGGAACATTTATTTGGCCTCCTATTTTAGTGGACAGTGCTGGCTATTTGCAGGCTGGTTGTGCGATTAAAGCAATAATAGCACATTTTTGAAGAGCTCCAAATTTTTCACAATGTTGAGATTTTTACAAACACAACGGTGTGCACTAGTCAAACTGGCTAGTGAACTATACCTGTGAATAGTTCAGCTTGAAAATGTCTATGTGTCGCAAACGAAGGAATTTTGTAATTAGAATAATTAATATCGGAGATCTCCGATAATAATTTAACAGCTGCTGGAAACGGCCTTCCAATATGAAATAGCCGGGAAATAGCACCATGTACGTGTCTATGCTCATCCATTAGTTGTTTTATTGGTTCAGGCAAGTCAAGTTAGAGGTCATTTTCTTGAGATGGCATTATTTCATCATGGACGGACATAAATTTAGCATTTCCAGCTCTGCCGTTAAGTACAATCTGGGATCCCAATTCTAATTACAAAATCGCTTATTTTATGATAAATACGCATTTTTGAGCATTCTCATTCGCAGGTGTAGTTTCCTAGACAATTACAAACATAACTGTGCAAAAATATAAAATTTTGGAAAATTGGGGGCGCTCTTCAAAAAATGTGCTGTTATTGCTTTAAGCCAGATGGCTATAATTTGCACAATGGCTTATGGATTAGGTTGGCTCTCATTTTTACAGATTAGGATAAAGGTCCCTTACTGATTAGGGTTTACAACACTTATGGGTTGGGGGTTAGTGATAGGGTTAAGGTAAGAGTCGGGTTGGGTTAGATTTAGTGGGTATTTTTGGGGATACGGTAGGCCTCAAGTTAGGGTTACAAACTGTTACGACTTGTTATTATGCTTTTACTTGTTTGTCTCGTTTATTTGGGTTCTGTTAGTGTTAACTTAACGTTAGGGGTGGTTTTGTTTAGGGGCTGTTTGATACAAACCTGTACTAAATTTGTTGTTAATCTTTGTTAGCCTGTAATTAGGACTGATCAACTGAGCACTTATTTATATCTAATCCCTACATCTATATAGCCAATTGACAACTTCTTAGATATTCAGCAACCGCATCCGCGTATAATACGACAGTCATATGGATCCCCTCTGTGCCTAATTACTGACCTAACCCATAGTTTCGGCAAGGTTGACCCTGCCATAAGTATACAGCAGGATAATGACATAGGTTTGGGTGACCACAAAATAACTAGACAACGAGTGACCAAAAATAACACCTGAGCAACTTAGAAATGAGTATACTTCCTCCAGCCTGACTTAAGGAGTGACGTCATAAGCTTTCACGCAAGGCTTAAATGTGCCATCACAGTAAAAACCCGCAGAGCTGTAATCCCAAGCGCCACAAATTCCGCGTGCGCGATACCATGCACATACTGCGTCGCAAGCTGTGACATCACTCCTTATTTTAGCCGGACGAAGTATAGCTTGAGCAAACCAAAAATAACTAGCCTGAGGGACCAGAAAATAACTTACCTTGAGGCAACGAAAATAACTAGCCCAGCCACCAGAAATAACTAACCTGAGTGATCACAAATAACGAGCCTTGACTAATATAACTCTAGCTTGACTGACCAAAAAATACCTAACCTAGATCACTGAAATGGTAAGGTCCAAACTTGCCGCAAGAAGTGTACGCTGGCAGCCCAATCCCACCTCCATGTGGTACCAGATGGATAGCTCAGGCTTTAATACCGTTGTTTGTTCCAGAGCATAGTTTAATGCTGAAATTATTACTATCCATTGACGTTCCTGGCGACTCAAGCTTTGGATCAATACGGAACCAGAGATAGCCTGCGTGAACTAACGGGGAAAATGGGTAACAGGCTAACATGATAGTTATGGGTAACATGATACGGTTTATGGTCAGCGTAGTCGTAGTAACCGGTATGGTTGGGTGCACGGCCCTATCTATACTCTGTTCGTCTGAGTGGGGGTGACGTCAATGAAACGCGACTTTGCATTCGCTCGAGCGTTTGGATGCGCCGCTTTTGTTCGCGTGCGTAAAGTGGCTTGCACTTCCAGGTCGACGCGTGCGTGTCCTTCTCGGGTGCAAAACGTAACGCGCACAGTGACGCCACCCCCAAAACTTGAGATCGAACAGATTATCCTTTAACCCGATGACTCTTATGACTCTGCCTGTTGTGGCTCCGTAACTATAACGTTTTTTTGTGGTTAATTCAAATACAATGTAACACTGGTTTACTGATGCAATTGAATTATTAATTGGGCAATTCCACGTGATGTCCCGTTTTGTAACATCCATGACCTTTTCTAGAGATTATAGCTTGTTCAGTAACTGCATGATGAGTTTCTAGAATTCTTATGCTCTAATTAATCAATATGAGCTAAGCCCTGAGACGAAATACCTACAGAGATCGGACGCAAAGCTGTATTCCATTGTTAAGCTCGAGCGTATCGAACCAGGTCTGCTTCGGTCTTTGCAATGACTTGCCAGCATGGTGGCGCTGTAGCAACCTTAAGTTTTCTAATGCGCAGTTAGCCTGCAATCAGGCAATTTTAAACCCATCTGTGCTCCAATTCATGACCTAACGTTAATATAATTGTTCTTAGGAGGCTCACATTAAACACTTTATGTGTTTAGCCATGTCATCAATAACTTCTTTTTTAATACTTAAGTCAAAAATTAACATCAAATGTCTAAATAGATCGATTCTGTTTAACAATATGATTTGAGAATAAACGGTTTCCACATTTGTTTCAATTCTTGTGATATTGGAAGAGAGAAAATAACACATTTATTACTCAGTATATTTTTGAAGATATCAAGAATTTTCATTCATACATTGAAATTTGAGCACATTCTACCTTATTAGAGTTCGACAAAGATGTACAAAATTGGGGTCCTTTTAAATTATTCCATGGCCTGAATGCAAAAGTTTGAGAACTAAACTGTGTTTCAAGGCTTTTTGACAATAACACCACGTGTGAGTATCATTGAATTTCTTAAACAGGCATAAAATGTAAGCAATTTCATTGGCTGATGCCCGGGTCAATAGTTCATTGAACCCAGTAGTACGCGCTGCAGTATGGAAGTATTTTTAAGGTTGAAGCGCTCGCTCCTACAGCGTTTGCGACTTCGCCCGCCCTGCCAACGTTGCGTCTCGTGCGTATGAGCGTTGCGTTCAGCGGGTTGTTCGATTGTTTTCACTGGGTGATGGCAGTCCTTTCGTGTTGTATTACGCCGGGAAAGGCATCGCGAATTGGGTTAAAGATTACCTTAAATGATAAAGCTGTTAAGACGAGAGATTAAAGGTTATGATTTTGGAACACCGGTACTCTCTTTACGCAGAAGTGAACCCGGCGACACCATTATTGTGGCGTGGAAGACTCGGCATCGGCCTTCGTTCTTCCACTTAAAATATGGTATCGCCTTGGGTTCAATTCGTCGTTAAAGAGAGTACCGGTTCCCAAAATCATAACCTTTATCGTAATTAAAAATAGCCCGCCAAATTCAAATCTTGGGGGTTATACATTGAAATGTATTGAATACCGATGACTGCTTCTCGATCAGTCAAAGGAATCGTTGAATTACCAAACAATATCGTACCAGACACTGCACGCGGCAAACAAATACAGTGAGACTTGCTTTGAATCTCTGTTAGGTATATTCGTAATCAGATAGCACCTACTCTAAATTATCAATTAGGGGGAATGACTACGTGTGGCAAATTCAACATGTGTACATCAATGACGTTTCCACAATGTAACGTCCACATAGAGCTGAATATTAAACCAAGGGCGAATCGCGTGTATTCTGGAATAGCCCAAGCCCGTAACCGTTATCTCTCACACACAGCGCGCCGCGGTTGTTGCTGCGAAGCCCGGCGTGTCGCACTGTTGAGGCGCAAGACAGCATTATAAAAAATTGTGCGTCCGAGAATGTTACCAGTGTTGCCATTCACAGTGTCCATTTCTGATGGGCGATTTTTCTGCAATAATTATGCGAAAACCAAAGATCGGAAGAAACTATGGCTTCTAAAAAGATTCCTGCACCCTAATGCACAAAAAGTCTACCCTGTTAATTTTGCTTAGGAAAAAGAGAGATTGAGTCCGTGAGATAGCATGTGGCATCAGTGTTGTGTTGTCTCACTAAGTGTGAAGAACGTAAAATACTCGCGGTCTCATAAATATGCATAGGACTTTCCAAATACGACGATACGTAACCAAAATGGTGGTGCCAAAAACTATGTTAATGAGTGCGTATGCCTTCATTATAATACTTTTGGGCACCTAGAGATTTTGGTTACGCCGTTGCGGGAGAATCTTCGGGTCTGGGGTTATATTTCGTCATGCGTCCATGGGACACTTCATTTTGATTGTTTTTATCATGGTAAGATGTATCCCTTACTTGTCTTCAATGTTAGATCTGGTTGCTGGGGTTACATTATTAAAAAGGAACCATGAAGTTTACTGTTGCCAACATTTCAAAGAGCGTTTGTAATGACTGTGTCCAAAAAATGCTTGTTCCATTCTCGTAACGTCTATGACATTCACTTCCAAAGCTCTTATCTTTTTAATCAGTTGAGGTTCCCTATAATTTCATTCTCATGTTAAACATTAGACAGTCAAACTAACCATAACCACAAGTTAAACTTACATCAAAGCATTCTGGTTTATTGGAATTTACCTTTTGCATACAGGTGTGATAAAAAATGTAACGTCCATGACAGTGGAATTGCCAATTGTATTATCAAGTCAGGTAGTTCCTTGAGGGTCTGCTCTGGTATCCTGGGTACCGTACTACCTGTCCAGGGCCGAGTCGGCGGGCTAAACCGACACCCCCATCGGGTTTCTAAGGGAAATCTATGAGGAGGGTAACTGGTTACGCTGGGGTAGAAGAAAAAGAGATCACCTACAGGGCATCAGCTCTGAGAAGCTAATGGTGGCCAACCAGCACATGCTGCATTGAATGGGGGGTGGTTGCCCAAAGCTAGGCCACTGCCAAAAACTGTGGATTGGCATCAAGGAAGGGCATCCGGTCAATTCTCTTTTGCTCCAATAAATCCCCCTCACACAGTGGTATTGCTGAGGGCGAGGTATATCCGGGCCCCTTCATTTTACAGGGACAAAACCGGAAATTAAAACTTTGAAAGCGCCATTCAATCTAACAACAACCAACGTTGCCGTAAACTAGCCTTAATTCGTCATATGGAAGGCATCACCAATTGTGTGTGTCTGTTATGTGTGGTGTGGGTGTAGTTGTGTGAGAGGGTGTGTGTGTGTGGTGTGGTGTGTGGTGTGTGTGTGTGAATTAATCCTGGGGCCCATAATACAAGTGAAATAACAACAGAAGCAAACTTTTAGTGAAAATTATCCACTAAATGTAAACAAACTACTCCGGTGCTCAGCATTTATCAGTGACAAAAGCTGACACTTTATCATCACAAACTCATCAGTTTGTGATGGAAGTTAATTATGTGGGCGACAAACCACTTTTTTTCCTTGTTCATTTCTAAGGTTAGTTTTCATTATAGGCAGTAATCGTACTAGTCGTTCAATTGAAAGTTATCATTATTTTGGATGTTGCAACCTCCAAGGTCATTCTGAACAACTATGATGATACACATAGAGGCCATCCCACAATACACCCAGAGTTTGGGAAATTGTCACTTCAAGATAAATGCCATGTGATCCCACAAAAATCCTATTTTAACACATAAAAACCGTGACTTATACACATCATATCCTATAAGTGTACTACTTTTTATCCATAATGACAGTGTTTAGTACACTACATATAGTAATAGTAGTGTAGCAGGGCTGGAAAATATCAATTTTTTGCATCCACAATTTAAGAGTATCATTTTTTTATGTCTTTTAATTTTTTTAATTTTTTTAATTTTTTTACTTATTTATATATTTATGAAATGCAGCGCGGTTTTGAGCCAATCAGCGCTCCGCCTTTAGCGTGGGTTTGCCGGCGTAGTCAGAGATTTTGCGCCATTGCTGACTAGGTGATTATTCTTGTTGCATGAAGATTTGAAGTGCCGGAACTTTTAGATTTGTTTGTGCGTTGGGAGCCAGGTTGGACCAGAGAGATATCACTGCGGAAGAAGAGGACAGAGTACGTAGAACATTCTCCCCGAGTTTGGAGCTGAGGTTTGATGTAGTTTTTGTTAAAAATGTGAAAGAAATGGGTAGATTAAGAATGTGCGGGATGCAGATTTTCGTACGGGTGAATGCATTGGTACAATGTCTTCCCACTTTGGGTGTGCGCAAGTTTAGGCTTAAATTCTCTAAAATGATGTGCATCCGTCCAAATCAATCTGAATCTTCGTTAAGAATGTTATACTGCTCTTGAATCTTCGATTTAGGCCAAATTGTTATAAATTTCAAGAGTTCGGTCAATAGTGATTGAAGCTGTACGTACCAATTTTTCCACTGTCATTACGTGGTGCAGATTATATTGTGAGTGGCATGCATTCCCAAATTGATCGGGTCGAAGGTGAAATTCCTGCCACTTTTGCATCCAAGTTAACATTTCGATGTTACATGAGGCGGGGCGTGCTTGTTATCTTGTTCCTACACCTTGGGGTTATTATGGTGTGATCGCCATGCTTTTGGTTCAATCTATTTGAGTTATGGTTGCGTCAAGATTTCTTTCGATGATGAAAGTTTATTATGCCGGAAAAATTGGTAAGTCTGGAAAATGGCCGCTGGCCAATTCGCGACGATCGGCCCGTCGGTTGCCGGGTCATGGTGATGTCCCAAGGGGGAACGGGTGGAACTTTGCACTGCGCGACGAGTGATTTTGGCATTTTATTGCGAAAGGTGCATGTTGTGTTCTAAATTTAGAAACAGACTGACAGCGGTGTCGTGTTTTGATGTATGTGCCGTGTAAACTCTCATTGTGTTTGGTAATATGTGAAGCGGGTTCCGTTGAGTTTATGCATGAGTACAGCTCTCGCTATATAGTGTATTGGGGATGTAAAAAAAGTGAAGCTTGCCTGACCGCCTTAGGAACCAAACTGATGCTGTTAGGATTTAGAATTAGGGTCTTTTATTACTTAAATATTTTGGGATTGTAGTTACTTCCCCCGCCTCTATATGCTGCATTGTTAATTATTCGTCATGGGTTGGGACCGGAATAAATTAGGGATTGAGTCTAATTTTAAACATTGAGATTTAGGGACAGGTGTAGTTTTTTTTTGTATCGAAGCAGAGTGTTTGCACACTCCTCTTGGTTTAAAGTGTGCTGAACGGGTTAAAGGGGCATGTCTGATTTGTAATGTTAGGATATATTTTAGCATCAATAATTACATGAACATAATTGGCTTTCATATTTTCTGGCTTTCACCAATTTATGTTTTGATACATTCTATAGACTCTTACGCTGAGGTGCTTTTTAAATAATTTTTTGATAACAAGATTTGTATCCGAGCCATATTGTGATCTATTACAATTACAATGTATTCCAAAATTTAGTTTCAGCTAACAAGCTGCGGTTTTGGATACATTGATTGTCTTTCCAAAACATTTAGGATTTATTATGATCTATCCATGCTACATAGGCCGGGTGTTAAGGGAAGGAGATGATGTGTGCAAGTATTTTTTTTATCTGTAGCCCGTGGCCTAGGGGGGGACGGGGGGGAGACATCCCTACCTTCTCCCCTCCCCCCCTCTTAAAGTGTTATGATTTATTATGGATATGGTGAAACATGTTAGGCCTATATTTGTACATTTTATTGTTTCACCTTGTTGTAGTTTAAGTACAACTCATTGACCAAAGAGATCTTGCAGCTAACATATTACCAGGCCAATTGTATAGACTTTCAGTATTATTTATGAAAAACAGATTTCATAGGCTTTGGTTCCCTATACGCATACACAAAGTATATGAGTGTGGTAACTAGTAGGACCTGGTCCGTCCATAGTAAATATTGTAGTGCATAGCCCAGGCATTGATTGCGTGAGTATATTTGATAACTGTACAGATATGATATGCGGATAACCACCCATATTTTGATTAAATATTTGTCTCAGGTGTAAAGTGTCATTTTTAAGATGTGATACAAATTTCTTATTTTAGCTGTCCAATTTTACTGTTTGACATTCACTGTGTGTTATTCTAAAATACAATGGTTATCCTTTTGCGATTCTTGGACGTGACATTCTATTAAGTCGTGCAAATTTCATTCAAGCAGGGTTGGATATAGTGGGGAAGTGACATAGGCTGTGCTTAGGTTTGTAAGCATTTATTTTTGTAATGTTAAATCACTGCAAATTGGTCACACACTTCCAAATTTCAGAAAATTGGTTTGCAATTACTTATATGGGGGGATTTAATTATGTCTTGGATCATTGCACTGATTCAAATTGCTAATGTTTAGGGGGATTACACAGCACACATATAGTGGTGGTTCAAAGGTAATTCCGGAGTCTGGTCTACATTGTATTAAAACTTGAACTAAACTATGCCAGTGACTTGAGTATGGGAAGAATATAAGAGAAAGAAGACACCTGTATCAAGTGCAATCATTGTGCTATATATGAATCATGTTATTGTCATGTGTGTTTAATTATATGTGTTATTGGTCCAACATTAATACATTGCTCATATAAACGTTCTTGTCAATTATGTTTGCATCTAGGGTTAGAGTTGACTGAACAAAGATGATGTTGACTTAGGTTTTATACTTTTTGTACTCTACCGAGCACGTTGAGTTGGTTCATTGCCAATTTGTTTATGTAGGCTACATTCAAATTGGTTTGCAGTGGCGTGCTGAGCAGTACATGTGAAGTTGTGATGAGTCCAAGCCCTTGAGTGGCCATGGGCCATGATTATTCTTGGAGAACATGATAATTATGTGTATTTTTAAAATGTTTCTTTTCAGTGTACTCCGTAAACATTCCCTCATTATGCTATTTCGGTGCACGCATTATCTTGCGCTGGTTGTTATGTGGAATAAACTGTTCTGTCTATTAAATATGTGACCACCACATGGGTAATGCACCCTTCATAGGTGAATACTAGCGAGCTTACAGTACTCACCTTGTTGCAATTCATTGTTGGAGAAACTCTGGACTCAGATTATACACTAAAGGTTGGGAAAAATCTGATAATACTCATGAATGAGAGAGATAGAAGATAGGAAAAGAGTAAAGATGATGATATTGGAAAATATGGGACAATTGGAAAAGAATAAACATTGGAAAAGAATAAACCATTGGAAAAGATGGACAAGTGATAGTGGAAAAGATTAAGTAGTAGAACAGAGGTGGAAAAGATATAAAACAGAGGCTCAAGTAGTGAGTAGCAATAATGAGACACATGAGTTCAGGAGCATGCGCTTAACTTTTACAAAAGCTATTGAGGGCATGTTACCAAAACTTGTAACATTAGTTATATATGCTAATTAAAGTGCATAGCTACATTTGATAACTTTACACCTTATTATGTCCACTTATGAGATGGACATTTGGTATTGGTAAGTAAAGACAGGTGGTGGACCTTATAGAAAAGGAAGTGAATGTTTTTAAAGAACCAAATATAGAATACAGTAAGGTTACAGGAGCCATGAGGTATAACCAAACAGATGCTATGTAGAGAGCCATGCAAGATGAGTGTGATAAAGTAACTAAAAGATGGTTCTGCAGGAGCCCATACTGAAGAAGTGATCTAAAAGATGCTCTGCAGGGAGACATATGAAGAAGTGATTAAAAGATGCTCTGCAGGGAGCCATATGAAGAAGTGATCTAAAAGATGCTATTCAGAGAGCATCTGGTGAAAAGTACAGGAAAAGATGGTTACAATAATTTGATGACGAGGGGTTTAGTTATGGAGAACTTTTCCAATATACTGTTGTTAAATGGAAAGGAGTGATTGTGATTAAATATGGAAAAGAGAACAAACATGGAAAAGATAAAATAGTGTTGGATGGTGTAACATTGACTTGTGCGTGAAAAGAAGGACTAAGGTTGATGTGAAAAGATTAAAGAAAACTTGATCAATGATACTGAGAGCTTTAAGTATGAGTAAAATAAGGTCCATCCCTTTGTCTTTACCTGTATTCATTTATGTACTTTGTTTCGGGGTTATGCTCAAATATTGACACATTAACTTTTATCTGTTTTGTTTTCATGTACCTATCTCCATTGCTGACTAGAAATACCCCCCACCCGTGTGAATATCTAGGCCTTTACTTACTAGTCTTTGTGAATAGATACCATGGACTACAATTGTAATGCTGACGAGTGTAGAGCAATAAACTGGGGGTTAAACCAGTCTGGGGAAACCATTGCTAAGAGATTGTCCTAATCTTGTTGTTGAGGTGTATGATCACCACTTTAGGCCATTCCACTAATTGAAGTTATAACAAATGAGAGTGAAGAGGATGAGATTAATGTTGTAGAAGCAGAGTACAATATGAGCCTTGAGTATTGTAAAGATGGCGAGTTAAATTAAACCCTTATTTTTAACGCACGTGAGATAACGAAAGAAAGTTGTTAAAACGACTCTTTTTCTCTGAGAGTGCAACTTAGGGTTCTGAACCCACTAAAACGGGCCCTTGGTGTTTTGCTAGTCAAAGACTAACCAGTGCGCGATACCAAATTGAGGCCACTGAATTGGAAGCGAGCCGGCCCGGTCCCGCCACGTAGTAAACCAAAGTTTCAAACCGGTTTTACCCTGCTAATGCTGCTGTGTGTGAGGATTATTGGAGCAAAAAATAACTGACCGGATGCTATTCCTGATGTCCAATGGGCTGGATGGCCGCCATATTGCTCTCCTGAGCCGACGCCCTGTACGGTATCTTTTTTTAGTTCTACAGGGTAACCAAGCTGGTAGAACTTCCCTCTTCATCAGATTTCCCTAGAAACCCGATTGGGGTGACGGTTTAGACGCCGGAAATCCCGCCCTGGGAATGGTAGTACTGGTTACCAGGATACCAGTAGCAAACCCTCAAAAGACCACCTAGCTGACTATAGGCATATTGCAAATTGCAAGCATTTGGGATTGGTTCAAAACACCCTCTGGATGATAACCAGTTACAGGAGATGGCTACAGATGCAATGACCATTTAAAATGGCACAGGGACATTTTCACAAAATATTAAATTATTCATTTGCTCTCAAATGATAGTCAGGCCCATGGAAGAAAAGAGATACATGTACACATAAAAAATAACATAATCAAAACAGATACGGAGTTAATAAGAGGTTAAGAAATCCAGGGAATTTGTTTTTAAGCTTTAAACGGTAAGTTTTTCCTAACTTTAATCACCAATGTTATTACATGAATATCCATAGACTCGTGCTCATTGATATTAAAACCACAAAGGTCACAGACCGCCAAACAGGGTGCATGCCGTGGGACGCATGCATACGGCATGTTTTTTCTGGTAATGCCTTCCGTCCGTCTGCTGAATTATGTTTCCGGCGACATTAATTAAAAATCGTTCTGTTTACCCATAAGGATGCTGATTTCGTCTTAATTCATTCATGTGATGGACTCATTATATCAAAGCTTTACAACCATGCAAAAATATCGATTTTGAACAAATCT
Organism: Ophioderma brevispina; assembly: GCA_023653785.1. Lineage (NCBI taxonomy): Eukaryota > Metazoa > Echinodermata > Ophiuroidea > Amphilepidida > Ophiodermatidae > Ophioderma > Ophioderma brevispina. The sequence continues at coordinate 28,376 of JAMKCH010008101.1, forward strand.
TGAGGGTGCACTCTTTTTCAAATGTGCAGTGTCTTCTTTAAATAAAATCTAGACTGCTAATGGTGCCATTTTGATGGTCAGTGGCGGAGGAAGTAGATGGCTTGTCATCAGTCCTAAAAACCACCTATAAGATTTTCCACATAAAATTGAATCCTGTCACATTCCACAATATCATTCACTTTGCAATACAGAGGTATAGTCCGGCCCGTAGGGGGGTGTGGGGTCCCACTTTTTGCTGAATTTTTGGAAAATGGTCACACTTTAAGAAATTTGTGACAAGATGAAATGCTCAAAAAGTCCAAAAAAGCACATTTTAAGGGGTTAGGTCCACTTTTAGCAAAAATGTCCACTTTTTTGAAAAAAGGTCCCCTTTTTCAAGCCCCCCCCCCTCCAAATACATCCTGCATACGGCCCTGTATAGTTGTTCTTCCCATCCATTTCTACTAGGAGAGATGCTGATAAATAGCCTGGTAGTGTCTTTTGATATTAAAGGCCCATCAGTGATTTGCAAAATCCGAAAATAAAAACAAATCAGTCAAAAATCATATTTTTTTTTTTGCATGTCTGTAACAAGTATAGGTATCCAAACATACCCTAACAAGTTATAAAGACCAAAAGAAACAATTAAGAGACACAAAATCAGAATTTTTAGGCATTACTGTCTGTACGGACACTTCAAACTGTAATTGCATGGAGATTCAATATCTTTGAACACTACAGTTTTCTCCATTTTCTGCCAATTTTGTTCAGTTGGAAAAAAATAACGATCTATCTTTCACTTTTTAGAGAGCTTCATCCTGCAAATTTCAATCTCTTTTGGACTCTTTACGAGGATCGCTGATAGTGTCTTTAAGGGCCTAATCATCATGAAAGAAGTGAACTTAAAGGCTGACTCAAGATTCCAGAGGAGGGCGCCCTCATTTTTCAAACATATCATGTTTTTGCATATACATAATGCTTGTCCATATCCTAGTCAATGTGTGAAGCAACTAAGCTCAATCGAAGGCCTTTCATATAGAAAATCAATCACAACTTTGGTTATAAAATTCCGGCTCAGGAATTGCGTTAACACATTACCTTGCACTCGTTTTATACTGTCATACAATATTTACGGCATTAAAACGAAAATCCTGATTTATCTCTTAACTTTTGGATTAAGCATTTTGGTGACAATCTTTATTTCTAGTTGACTATTTTTGAGTTCTGCACAAATATTATATTTTCGAAATCTCTGAGTCAGCGTTTAACTGTTGACTCCAAATCCACCATACCCAACTCTCTAGGATATACTTGATAATTATTCAAATTACAGAAAAAAAAATTCAATGTCCATTTTAGTAGAGCTCAGTCTGGACAACTATTTAGAAATGAAACTATAATGATTTAATGATTTGTAACACATATCATCATCATCATCGGTCCGTCCGTGGAACGGAATGGAATAGCACTTGCTACATTGTTTCGAACCAGATATCCCTGTCATGCATGATAACTGGATCTCTTGTAGATCTATATTGAGATCGCTCTTGATGGTGTCAGTATACTGAAGGGGACTTTCTGCTCTGCGTGATTTTCCACCCGGAGGAGCCCAGAAAATCAAGTTGGGAGATGGGTTGGTCAGGTGGCGGTGCATTGGACCACAAAACATAAACGGCCGTTGCCTGATTGTTGAAGATATGGAGGGATATCACATATACTTTGGTGTTTTGGAAATATTGATCCTTCCCACTGATGTCGAGCACTCTTCTAAAGTTGATGTAAAGCAGACCCGTTTATGCGATCTTCCATTTTCTTGCTGATTGCCAAGTTTCTTCTCTGAGCCATACAACCGAATGCTTTCCACGCATATATGTACAATCTAATCTTGCTATTTTTTATTTGTTAAGCATTTTACGACTGATATTCCTAAAGTTTTTTGTGATTATACCTATTCATTCAAAATAGTAATTTCTACTTCATCACAGTAGAAACCTCCACTATTATCAATATTATGACAAAACAACATATCTAAATGCTTAGGTAATGAGTCGCAAAAGGTTGGAAATCATCCTACCACTGACTTAAAAAAGCTCAAACTGTTATGGCATTCAAACGTAATTTAAAAACGCAATTTGGCTTTTTTTATAAGAGTAATGAATCTTTATAGATTGTGATTTTCATCATTATTAATTTATTATTTAAAGGTGCTTGTTCCGCTTTAAGTGTATTGTGTTCTCGACTTGATTATGAGAGCCTGGCACTTGCACATACAGCCCCATCAAGTACATTGGGAAACAACTTTGCAGTTTTGATGGTAGACCTGTTGTTTGTTTTTTGTTTGCTCTATCCACAAGTTTCATGTGTCTGGCTTGTTGGTGGTGTTTAGGATTTGTTCAGCAAGTGTGCTTATCCGGGGCCGCGTGTATCCATGATACGGACGCTCCCAACATGGCCCGCTATTTGAGGCTGTGGCGAATTGGGAACAGTCAGGGGTTTACACCCTACTCTTTTCGACACTGACTGCGATGTACATGTACAGTTGTGGCTCTGTACACGGACCGACGGCTTAATAACGTCCCCTCCGAAGGACAGGAAGCTTTCATGATCCATTTGCCCAATTCCCAAGTGAAACATGGAGGATAGCGTTAATTCTGTATTAATCAATGCTGGTATAACAGCTCAAATCCAGATTGGTAGTACCCCAATAAATCCCAGCAGTGGCCCAACCCCCGCCACCGGGATTCGAACCCGGAATTTTTGATTTGTAAATTTGCGCCATAGGCAAGCACCTAACCGCTAGGCCCCCACGCTCTCCCCAGACTTAAGGGGTGAACCCTCTTACCAAACAACGGTAGAACGTAATAAAGGCCATGTTGCAACGCCCCTTCAATACTAGTGTGCTATTATTGATGTTTAAAACCACAAAACCACGGTGGGTTTTTTTGTGTTATCTCTTGGAATGAAATGGGATTTAGGGCTCAAATTTCAGGACACAATGAGAAAAATACGGCTTTCATGTGATATCAAAATCAAGATACTACTTCCGGGTAAATCAGTAGGATCCCAAAGAGATCAACACACACTTTTTAATATTTAAATTTGTTCATTATCAGCTTGTAATGTTGCCAATATATTCAATGTACTTGTATCTCTATATATCTATGTATGCAGGTAGCTTTGTTTCGTGTTTTGGTAAGGGTTCACCCACTTAGTAGTCTGGTCCATTTTGGGGCCTTTTGGTTGGCCCTCCCCCATGCCAACAATTCCTTGAATGTATTTATAATAATGTTAGTTTGTTGTAAGCATCTGGTCGGGTGTTTCGCTTGCATGGAAATAATAAATAGAATGTGGCAAAATATGATGGCATTTGACACCAAAAGCAACCTATCCAGGGGTAAGACTCGCCCCTCACAAGGGTACACACTGTGGCTAGGATAGGTGTCAGTAGGTGCAAGAAAAGTTGGCTTAATTACATTATAACCCTTCACATCTATTTTTCTAAAATGCAAAATTTACGAAATTAAAAAAAAAAAAAAAAAAAAAAAGTATAATGTAATTATGCCAAAAAGATTATATTCAATTTATGTTACCTTAAGTAACACACCAAGCAGCATAGAGTTCACAGTGTTATCTTGTTCTAACAAGTGACGTTACCATACTGGCTAATCAAACCTGTAGCTGATGCTTTCACACCCACTCTCCTCATGAGACAATGAGGCAAAAAGGTTAATTTCAATCACAATCAGGTTGACATGTTTATAACAACCATTTGGACTAACAATATGGTCTAGATGAGCAAAATACAAAACCAATTAGAGCATCATAGTGCTGAGCTCATGAAGTAGTATAAGCGAGTTTGTTGAACAAGGACCTCTATGATGTTGCCTATGACTTAGAGACTCCTATTCTCTCCAAACATCGCAAGTACGGCAAAATCTTAAATGATCAAGCTACAGTCCCCGCAAGAATCGTGGCCAGCGTATCACATACTTGGTGCGTATACAAAGCATTTCACGACAAAATGTACATCTTGCAATCCCACTTACGGCCTGCGTAAAATACGCCATACAGTTAATACACGCTTGCGTTGCTTTGTGCGTGCCAAGTGTTCCACTCTGGCCACGATTATTTGCGGGAAACTGGTAGGTTGTGAAACCATGATTGTGGGACAACAGACCATGAATAATTTTGTCATGACTCAAATATGACCCCTGACCCCTCAGTGACTCCACCCGTATTATTGTGGCTGACTACAGCGATGCCACTGGGTGGCTAAAACAACCCTGAAATTTAATGGGGGGGTCCAGGGTCGCCTGTGTCAATTTGTAAACGAACTTATGCGTTGATTAAAAAATATCGGTTTAATTAACTACTTAGTTCGCCAGTAGACAAGGATAATCTTAATCAATTACCCTGCAATAATATGCATAGGCCTGCATATAAATCATATATCATGTGCTGTGGGTGTGTTCATGTGTGTGTGTGTGTGGACTTAAAAGAGATACTTGTGGGAGTTTTTTTTTAAGTATAAAAGGACATTGTAGGAGTATTTTACATTGCACATGGGAGTACTTTGCTTTTATAATTGTGGGGGTATTTTTACAAGAGTTACTATGTTACTTTTTTGTCCTATAACGAATAACCATAATCTAGTTTTGAGGTTCATTCTGTAAAAGATTAGAAAAGAGGATTTTTCTAGTTTAGTAACTATATAGGCCTGCGGTGCAAATCCTCTTTGGCTAGAAAATGATTCGTTTAGTATAAAAATGCCAAAAAAAGTGTTTTTTTTTAGTAAAAATGTCTAAAAATGTTTTTAAAATGTCTTTTTTAAAGATAATTTCATTCAAACTATAATATTATTAATTCGTACCTATATAGTTTTGAAAGTTGTTTTTCTTAAAAATCCTAATCCAACAAAAGTTACTTAAGGAATTTTTAAGTAAACGCCACAATTTAGCTCTTGTAATTGTGTGTGTGGTGGTGTGCGTGCGTGGTCGTGCGTGCATGCGTGCATGTTTGTACCATAAGTATGTACCGTCATATCTGCCTTGTTGTTGCAATATTATCCCATACCTGTCTACTTATGAATGTACCTGCAATTGTAATGCATGTACCTGCATGTAAATGAACATTTCAGTGTGCTTAGGTACATTTTGGGGGTTATAAACTGGACATTTCATTATATCTCACCATGAATAAGTTATCCCCCCGCCCTGGGCATAGCTCATAGTAAAAAGGTAATTCATCATCCGGCTAGTGACACAACACTCGGCTATTAGATCTGATATGTGATGCTTTCATCTAAACCAACTCCTAAACAATACCATCGCAATGGGTACAATCACAACAAGTTGAAAGGAAGCCATGTTTTATAAGCTATCCATTGTGAGCTTGAATTTAAAGGTGTGTGCTACGATCGTCTTTTGGCACCCCCCTGATTTACCCGGAAGTAGTACAATTTTGGTACCAGATTCAAAGGCCAGATTTTCTCATTGTCATCCTGAAATTTGAGCTTTCAAATCATTTCAGTCCCAAGATATAACAACAATGGATCACTAACCAAGTCCTCCGCCCATCATTTGTTCGTGGATTGGGTTTGTAGTTGGATGGGTGTTTTGAGTTTGTGGGGTTGTTTTAGGTATAATCATTTTGTGAAGTTGGTTTTAAATTAGACCTTTATGGTTTTTAATGGGAATGAGCAAGAGCAATCGTTTGAACTTTGTCACGGTACACAACACAAAACGTTTAAAGGCTGGGGAATTCCCTTTGTTATTATAATTACTACGGTCTTCGAGGCTTGCCAATTGGAGCCAATCACCGGGTACTTGACCCTGTATGTGGACGTCCGTGAATGTAAATGTGATCAATCTATCTACGATAGTAATTAAATGCCTTGTTGTACAATACAAAGGACCATTCACCTATTGCTGGTTTATTTGCATCTATTTCTCATCGCCACTATGTAAAGATAATTAGCTCCTGCCACAAAATCCACCCCATGAACAGTCGGTAAAGAAATTCCATTACCATACCAGCGTTTCTTATGGAACCTACCACACCAACTCTTCGGCTGGTAAATTATCCGAATTCTCAAAATAACTTTAAGCACACAAAAGGCTAGTGGAATTGTATATAACAAAATTGGTCAATGGTAGCTGCTGGCCTGATGAATACCTGCTTGAGGTTTGGAAATCTGTAGTTTTAACAGCATCCTCTAGACATCTGCATGGTACACTGCTTAGAGGTGAAAATCCAAAGATGGTCCCCTCAGAGGAATAGTCCAATTCCCAAGAAAGGCGATCTCAGCAAGGCATCAAACTATAGGGCATTACGTAACATCTCTAGTAAGCACAGATCTTCAACCCTGATACTCAACCGCATTCGACCTCATAGAGCCTCGCCTTAGACCAAACCAAAATGGGTTTCGCACTGAACGCTCAACCACTTCCTACATCCTGCCTTACGAATACTTATTAAGGATCAAGGACAAGAATCTTGACTGTGTCATCACCTTTATAAACTTCAAGAAGGCCTTCACGTTCAGTGCACCGGGTAAAATGCTCAAGATTCTCACTGCCTATGGGATGCCAAGGCCATTGTTGAAGCATTAACATCATGTACAGTGGCACAAAAGCCAGTTGTTTTCTATCACCAGATGGTGAAACTGAGGCCTTTGAGATTTTAGCAGGAGTGCTCCAAGGCGATACTTAGCACATATCTATTCATCATTGTGCTGGACTATGTGAAGAGAATGGCAATCAGAGGAGACAAGGACATGCGGGGCTTCAAGAACACCACAAAGAAGTCGAAGGCACCCTGCAGAAGTCATTCACCTGACCAGATTGTTGCAGACGACTTGCCTTGCTATCTGACACCTACAAACAAGCACAAGAATTATTGGCCAGAGTTGAGAATGCTGCTGCAACAGTTGGTCTTATGACGAATGCTTCTAAAACTAAATTCAGTGGCATATACTATCAAGGCCGTTCCACTCTGTCCACAATAGAAGGCAGCCAACTAGACCAGGTGGCAGGACGTCCAATACCTTGGTTCCTTGGGTGATGATTCAGGAAGGATTTTCATGTCCGAAGCCCTTGGCCTGGAAACGCCTTGGTAACACTATTCTTCTCTCTGGAAATCTCGAACTTCCAGACATGTACATAAAATTAGCTTCTTCGTGCATCTGTTGAAAGTATTCTACTGTATGGTGCAGAGGTGTACACTCACAGAACACCTTGAGGCCAGGCTAGATGGATGCTATACAAGACTTTTAATGATGGTACAAACCCTCAACTGGAGAGATCACCCTACCATGGATGTAAGATATGGGGATTTACCCAAGCTGTCCTCCTGAAATAGGTGAGAGTCGACGCCTGAATTTTGCTGCTCAGGTGCTAGACGGCTAGACGACCAGTCTCACGTCTTGTGTTCTGGAAGCCTACCCAAGGAACACGAGCACGGGGAAGACCAAGGCTGACATACCCTGTACATCTTGCTCAGGATGCTGGCCTTGAACAATGAACTGCACAAACTCAGCTTGACAGACTGCTTTGGAGGAAATTCATCATGGCTTCCGACCGCGGTCGACATAGATAGATAGATAGGTAATAATAACCTCTGTAATCGCCAAACTAAAGTTTGCATTTAACCGTTCAGTCGGCTATTGGAAAATGGTACATATTAACGGGGTAGAATATTATTTTTTCCAAAAATGGACGCTAGATTCCAAATATTACTATTATTCTTTCAAATTTATTTTCTAATATAAATCCGGTGTAGTTTATTTAGAGTATTTTTTAATATCAACTTTCACGCCCCAGCCATATCTAAAATTCATTGCATGAAACGTACGTTAAAAATCAAGTGGCCATATTACAGAGATAGCGGGGAGAGTCCCTGTATCCTGTACCCTTGATAGCTGTACCCTATAGCGCCACCATTTTCGATAAGCTACCTAATTATTTAATGCAATTGACGTATGCCGGGGATTCGTCGCTCATAACGCCACGTACGACTGGCGAACTATAAGCTAAGGTTGTTGCAAGTAAATTGAACCAAAGTTCAAGCAGTTGCTTGCACCGGCAAACTAAAATTCACACCAAAATACATCTTCACAACACCCAAGTGCTCGCCGTGACATCGCAATTGGGTTAAATTAGCGAAGTACCGTGCGTGACAGTAATTTTGGCAAGAAAAAATAAAAAAACATGGAAAAACAATTTCGTACGGAACGACCTCCAAGCGACAGCCCACTACTTAATAGTCTTCCATCCGCTTTTGAGGCGGAAGACTAAAAAACCACCGTTTAATGGTTTTAACCAGCATATTATTAGCAAGTATTGAAAGGGCTTTGCAATATGCATTATCGCTCTACCATCAAACCGCAAATTTGTTTCACATGGTAACTTGATGGGAGATTTTATGCCCAAGTACCAGACTCCTCATAACATATTAGAGAACACAATAGACAAAATCATAACAAGCACCTTTAAGTTTTTTTTATACGTAAATTTTTTTCAAGTAGAGTGTTAGCAAATTATACAAATCATATGTGGAAACACATTAACACCAAACATTTTAAACAAAAAAATACATCGGTCCCCTCGTACCGCTTGTGTCGCCTGCCATGTTCCTACATCGCTGTTTATGAACGATATGCCTTATTGAACTTGTGACCTTGCGGTTTTTTGCTGGTAGGAGCAATTAATAAAAACTGTTTGTACCTTGGGCAAAGCCGTATTCAATAGTTCACTAAATTGATGATTAACATGATTCGGTGTTTTTTGTTATATCTTGGAAATAAATGGATTTGAGGGCTCAAATTTCACGATGACAATGAAAATATGGCCTTTCATCTATATGAAAATTGATACTACTTCCAGGTAAACGGGGTCCCAAGGAAGATCGGAACCGCACCTTTAATATCAATGAAAAAATCTCAAACCTTGAGATTCTTTTGCAATTCATTGGTTCTTACCATGTGATAGTATATGCGATGGATCAAGTAGTCTCGACGTCACATGTTAGAAGTTACCGTGCCCAAACAGGGTTCGTCGCCCATTTTTAACCTACATTGATGGATTGCTCGAGACAATCCAGCAGGATCCTCTACTCCCCAAATTAATGACAACGGGACATTTTGTCGCTCTACATGGTGAACAGCATCATAGATAGATCTTAGACGATATCACACGGAAGCGCATACTTGTCATAACTGCACTTTGCTCGGCCAATCGAAGGTGCATAGTAACAACAGACTGGTCGATTTAAAAAGGCGGTATTTTTTGATTAAAATGTAAAAGAATGAGAATAGTATTGTTTTTACCTCTGCTGTTGCGCGTGTTGTTCTCTAAATAATGCGTCGGCCCTTGATACGACACGATAGATACGCAAGGCTAAAAACAATACCTTTATTCTCTAAATTATTACCTTCTTATCAGTCCTTTTGAAGTAAAAGCAGTCCCCGTCATGGTCCAACTTATACAAGGCCATCACCTCCTTAGCTGTAGCTGTACTGTGTGTAACCAGTGGCAGCTAGTAACTTCAAGGCAGACATGATGATCTTGGCAGTGTTTACGTGGAGTCAGTGCACGGTAGATGTTGGCGGATATGCGAGCGCAGAGCGGTTGACCAGGTTGAACCTGCTGTGCCGGTTGTATGGGTGCAGGTCTTCTGTTACTCTCAGGACGATTGGTTGTATGACTTCAAAGTCTGTTTGTTAGAATGAAAACATGTTGAAAGTAAAAAGTACAAGTAAAAGATGACAAATCGATCATGCACATTTTGCGATTTTAAAATTAATTCCCCTTAAAGGAATAAACAACCACATCAAATAATGATTCACAACAATTCAAAAATTCTGTTCGATTTTACAACATTTTTTTGTTAATTGGTTAAAAACAATTTTGGTTGTATGTGCGCGAGCAAATTTATCCCTGCAATCTTAGACTAGGATCACTTAAGCCCAAACAGTGTTAAATCCTTCCCACACTGAATGGTGCATAGGGAGATGCCTATCTCTGTTCCATAATTCGCGGCCACGCACCTGCCCCAATGCAGTGAAAGCTACAGTATGGGGTAGTCTTCCGTGTTAAATCCGTCCCACACTGAATGGTGCATAGGGAGATGCCTATCTCTGTTTCCATAAATTCGCGGCCACACAACTGCCAATGCAGTCGAAAGAGTACATAGGGGGTGTTAGTCTTCAGTGTGTTAAATCCTTCCAACACTTGAATGGTGAATTAGGAGATGCCTATCTATTGTTTCCATAATTCGCGTCTCAATGCACCTGCCAATGCAAGTGAATGAAAGCTCCAGTATTGGGGTTAGTATTCAGTGTTAAATCCTTCCACCCTAATGGTGCATAGGGAGATGCCGATCTCTGTTTTCGAGAGAGATCGCGGCCACGCACCTGCCAAGCAAGTGAAAGCTACAGTTATGGGGTTATTAGGTCTTCAGTGTTTTATTAAATCCTTTCCCACACTGAAATGGTGCACCTAGGGAGATGCATATCTCTGTTTCCAGATTCGCGGCAATTACACATGCCAATGCAGTGAAAAGCTACAGTATGGGGTAAGTTATTCAGTGCTTATAATCCTTCCCACACTGAAATGGTGCATAGGGACGATGCATATATATTGTTTACCATAATTAGGCGGGCAATAACACATGCCAAGCAGTGACAGTGAATGTCAAAGCTACAGTAGGCGGTTATGGGGTGAGTCTTCAGTGTTAAATCTTCCCACACTGAATGGTGCATAGGGAAGTGCCCCTCTATGTTTCCATAATTCGCTGACACCACACTGCCCAATGCAGATGAAAGCCCTACACAGTATGGGGTTAGTTCTTCAGTGTTAAATTCCTTCCCACACTGAATGTGCATAGGGAGACTGCATCCACTTCTGTTTGACCATAATTCGCGGCAATGCCACCTGCCAGGCAGTGAAAAGCTGACAGCAGTATGGGGTTAGTCTCAGTGTTAAATCCTTCCCACACTGAATGGTGCATAGGGAGAGGCCTATCTCTGTTTCCATACAGCAGGCAACACACGCCAATTGCCAGTGAAAGCTTACAGTATGGGGTGGACTTTCAGTGTTTAAAACCTTTCCCCCAATGAGAGGTTTGCCATTGCATAGGAGATACTATCTCTGTTTCATAATTCGCTGGGCCACGCACCTGCCAATCGAGTAATGAAAGCTACCAGTATGGGGGTTAGTCTTACAGTGATTTCAAAAAATCCTTCCCAAACTGAATGGGCATAAGGGGAATTGCCTATCTCTGTTTCCATAATTCGCGGCCACGCACACATGCCAATGACAGTGAAAAGATACGTATGGGGTAGTCTTCGTGGTAATCTTCCACACTGAATGGTGCATAGGGGACTGATTGCCTATCTCTGTTTCCCTAATTTCGGCGACCCACACACTGCCAAGAAGTTGAAAGTCTACAGTATGGGGTAGTCTTCAGTGTTAAATCCCTTTTTCCACACTGAATGGGTGCATTGGGAGTGCCTATATCTTGTTTCCATAATTCGCGGCCACACACCTCCAAGCCCAGTGAAAGCTACAGTATGGGGTTAGTAGTCAGTGGTTAAAATCCTTGCCCACACTGAATGGTGATCGGGAGAGGCTTATCTCTGTTTCAATTAATTCGCGCAATACACCTGCCAAGCAGTGAAGAAAAGCAAGCCCTACAGTATGGGTTAGTCTTCAGTGTTAAATCCTTATCACCCTGAATGGTGCATAGGAAGATGCCTATCTTGTTCCATTAATTCGCGGCCAATACCACCTGCCATATGCAGTGAAAGCTACCAGTATGTGGTGTTTCAAGTGTTAATCCTTCCCACACGGAATGGTGCATTAGGGAGAGACTATATCTGTTCCATATGCGCGGCAATTATACACTGCCAATGCAGTGGGGGGGGGAGCTTACCCCGTTATGGGGGTAGGTCTTGCAGTGTTATTATCCTTCCAACACTGAATGGTTGCATAGGGAGAGTGCCAATCTCTGTTTCCATAATTCGCCTTGCCACCACCTGCCAATGCAGTGAAAAGCTACAGTATGGGGTAGTCGTCAGTTGTAAATCCACTTCCCACACTGAATGGCATAGGGAGATGCCTATCTCTGTTTCCATAATTCGCGGCCAAGGACACCCACACCCAAAATACACCCCCCAACACACAACACTACCTCACCCCACGCTCCACACCCCCCCTGCCCAATGCGTGAAAGCGACATGTATGGGGTTAGTCTTCAGTGGTTAATCCTTCCCACACTGAATGGTGCCATAGGGGAGATCCGATCTCTGTTTCCATAAATTCGCGGCCACACACCTGCAATGCAGTGCAAAGCTACAGTATGGGGTAGTCTTCAGTGTTAAATCCTTCCCACACTGAATTGGTGCATAGGGAGATGCCTATCTCTGTTTCCAGTAATTAGCGGCACCAACCACATGCCCAATGCAGTGATAAAGCTACAGTATGGGGGTAGTATTCAGTGTTTAAATCTTCCCACACTGGAATGGTTGCATCATTAGGGAGATGCCTATAGTCTGTTTCCATAATTCGCGGCCACGCACCTGCCAATGCAGTGTGAAAGATACAGAGGGGTTAGTCTTTCAGTGTTAATCCTTCCCACACTGAATGCGTTGCATAGGGATGATGCCTTCTATGTTCCATTAATTGCGGGCCACACACCTGCCCAATGCAGTGAATGAAAGCTACAGTATGGGGTTAGTCTTAAAGTGTTTTTAAATCCTTAACACACTGAATGTTTGCATTGGGAGATGCCTATCTCTGTTTCCATAAATTCGCGGACCACAACCTGCCAATGCAGTGAATTGAAAGCTACAGTATGGGGTTAGTCTTTCAGTGGTTAAATCCTTTCCCACAACTGGAATGGTATTGCATTGGGAGATGCCTATATCTGTTCATTAATTCGCGGCCCCACGCACTGCCAATGCAGTGAAGCCTACAGTATGGGGAGTCTTCGTGTGTTTAAATCATTTCCCACATGAATGGCTGCATACATTGCATAAGGGAGCTGGCCTATCTCTTGTTTCCATAATTTGCGGCCACCACCAACTGCCAAGGAGTGGAACACCAAGCTAACAGTATGGGGTTAGGTCTTCCAAGTTGTTTTAAATTCCTTCCCACAACTGAATGGTTTTTGCATAGGGAGATGCAATATAGCTGGTTAGTGTCCATAATTCGCGGCAATGTGCACCTGCCAATGCGAGTTGTGAAAAGTTACAGTATGGGGTTAGTTTCTGATAGCTCAGCTATGTTATGTTTAAACTCCCCTACGTCATGGCCACACCCTGCCAATGCAGTTGAAAGCCTCAGTAGGTGTTAGTTCTTCTGAAGAGGTCAGTATGTTAACTCCCCTACTTCACGGCCACACACCTGCCAATGCAGTGAAACTACAGTATTGGGTTAGTCTTCAGTGTTAAATCTTCCCACACTGAATGGTGCATAGGGAGATGCCTATCTTCTGTTTCCATAATTCGCGGCCATTGCCACCTGCCAATGTTTTACAGTGAAAGCTACAGTATGGGGTTATCTTCTGATAGCTCAGTTGAACTCCCCACTTAATGGCACCACACCTGCCAATGACACGTGTTGAAAGCTACAGATGGGGTTAGTCTTAGTGTTAATTCCTCTCACACACTGAATGGTTTGCTATGGGAGATGCCTACTCTGTTTCCATACTTCGCGGCCACGCACATGCCATGCTGAATGAATGAAGCATACAGTATGGGGTTAGTCTTCAGTGTTAAAACAAAAATTCCTCCCCAAACTGGACTGGTGAATAGGGAGATGCCTCTCCTGTTCGGCATAATTCGCGAATAATACACCGCCAATGCAGTGAAAGCTACAGTATGGGGTAGTCTTCATTTTAAATCCTTCCCACACTGAATGGTGCATAGGGAGATGCCTATCTCTGTTTCCATAATCGGCAAATAAACCTGCCAAGGCAGTGAAAGCTACAGTATGGGGGTTTTAGTCTTCAGTGTTCAAATCCTTCCCCATGAATGGTTGCATAGGATGTAGAGATGCCTTATCTATGTTTCCATTAAGTCGCGCCACACACCTTGCCCAAGAGTGAAAGCTACAGTTGGGGTTAGTCTTCAGTGTTAAATCCTTCCCACAATGAATGGTTGCATAGGGAGGAGGCCTATCTAGGTTTCCATCAATGCGAGGCAATTGCACCTGACAAGGCAGGAAGCTTACAGTATGGGGTAGTCTTCAGTGTTTAATCCTCCCCCCCCACAATGAATGGTGCATAGGGAGATAGGATGCCTATCTCGTTTACATAATTCGCTGGTCACACAACTGCAAATCAGTGAAAGCTACAGTAGGGGTTAGTCTCAGTGTTTTTTTTGTTGTTAAATCCTTCCCACACTGAAATGGTGGCATAGGAGAGGTCCTATCTCTGTTTCCATAATCAGTGAATGAATGAATGGAAAGGCTTACATGTATGGGGTAGTCTTCAGTGTTAAATCATTCCCACACTGTAATGGTTGCATAGGGAGATTGCCTCTCTGTTTCCATAAAGATCACGGCAAGCACCTGCCAATGCAGTGGAAGTTACAGTATGGGGTTAGTCGTCAGTGTTAAATCTTCCCACACTGAATGGGCATAGGGAGATCTTTGATGGGCATATTCTTGTTTCCAATTCGCGGCCATGCAACTGCCAATGCAAGTGAAAATACAGGAGGGGGTTAGTCTTCTGGTGAGTCAGTATGTTAACTCCCCTTTATTCATGCGCCACACACCGCCCAAGCAGTGAAAGTACAGTATGGGGTTAGTTTCAGTGTTAAATCCTTCCCACACTGAATGGTGGCATAGTGAGATGCCTATCTCTGTTTCCATAATTCGCGGCCACACACCATGCCAATGCAGTGAAGCTACATATGGTGGTTAGTCTTCAGTTGTTTAAATCCTCCCACACTGAATGGGCAATAGGGAGTGCCTATCTCTGTTTTCCATAATTAGCGGCCACGCACATGCCAATGCAGTGAAAGCTACCAGTATGGGGTTTTAGTCTTCTGTGAGCTCACTTCATCTTTGATACTCATATGTATTTGAAATTAATTGCTAATGACAAAGCTGACAATGCCTATAATAATGAAACAAGCAGCAAATACAATTATTAAAATATGAGATTTAACCAAATACAAAGCAAGTAATTCTGGATAGAGAAGAGGCATTAAATGCCCAAAACAAAAAAGTGACTCTTATCCAATTAGGATACATTAAAAGTCACCGCACAAATGAGAGCAAAAAGCAAATAAAATTAAATTAAATTAACAAATCAAATCAAAAAACGAAATGTGGTAAAATTACATATTATTTTAATTAAACTAAAAACAACACCAGAAAGTGAAAGCACTACCTATTGTCATTTTAAAAAAAGGTTACCCAAATATTATGAGCCCTCCCTATAAAAGGATCAAGAGAGAAACAGTACATTGCGGGAAATACCAAAAACCAAAATAACAAATCAATTAAGTAGTTTAGAAAGTTTCAACCCACTTTAAAAGTGGACAGATTGCTGCCCAATCGGTAAATCAGACGGAAATTTATCCCAAAGATGTTCGTAGCAATTGGGCTTATTTCTTGATGAGGCCGATATTGATGTTTGTAGCACTTGTAAATTACCTCTGATGTTGACCTGGTATGTGAACCTTTGACATAATTATATTATGAAGGTTCCCAGGTGGCATCTATAATCCATGTTCTGTAGCTATTGAACTTTAGTCTCAAATTCAGCCCAATTTGATATTTCAGCGCCTATTTAATAATTTGACTCCCTCAATGACCTGGGACCTTGGTATGTGTGACCATCGACCTCATTAGCATATGAAGGTAAGCAAGAGACTCTATGATCCAGGTTCTGTAGCTATCGGACCTTTCATCTTTATTTCACTTACGAATAATAATTTCCATTTGATGTTTTTTCAGCCCAGTTTAACTTGACATTCATATGACCTTTGATGTGACCCTTGACCTCATCATCCTATGGAGGTCCCAAGGGGCATCTATGACCCAATGTCTGTAGAAATTAGACTTTTACTTCTCAATGAGATTCAAAACTTTAAATGGGTTTTCTTCAGAAGGATACTCCAATGAAAATGAAAAACATCTGGTACGGCTTATTTAGGGATATTTCATTACATATGTGCCGAAAGATTCATGCCAATAAATTCCTTCAATATTAGGATTACTTTACCCTGGTCTCCGGATGATTTTATTGGATATACCAAGTTATATGCTGTATTTAACCAATCAGAGCGTGTAAGAGAAAAAGCTTAATGAAGGGCTTGTCAGATATACCGGCCAATTTCTCATGGTAGTTACCCGAGAAGTGACTACCGAGTAGACATGGAGTACCAACCCTCTGTACGGACACTCGCCGGCCAGGATTCCGTTTATTTTTGAACCGCATAGACGGATATAGTGACACACAGCGGCTGTCTCCCCCGGCGCGGAGTAGCACGTGGTTACACCAGATCTCAGTCGTGCGCGGTTTTTTTTTATTTTTTTCCTCATGGCCAATTTTGTTTTTAGAATTTTGGCACATATTTGCATTTTATATTAAAGGGCGTGAATATGGTTTTTTTGATGCTGCCCGCCGAATTTGAATTTCATAATGATTTCCCAAAAAAACAACAAAAAAATGCTAAACAGAGACCAAGTGTATAGCGCCCTCATTCGTTCACTCTGTCAAAATGGCGTCCTAGTTACCGCGATGTAGCTACGTGGTAGCTGCCGTACTTACTCCGGTACTGTCTACAACATTTCCACCTTCTTCCACTAGTGGGCACTAAAGGGAAGCCTGGGGGGGTGTTCGAAAGACCAGACCTCGAACAACAGACCTCAGACCTAGAAACACAAGACCCGGAAGTGAATTCACTTCCGGGTCTGTTTTTTCAAGTCTGGTGTTCGAAACACAGACCCGGAAGTGAATTCACTTCCGGCTCTGGTGTTTCAAGGTCTGGTGTTTCGAAACACCCGGCGGGGATGTCTCGAAACACCATACTCAAAACAACAGAAACTCGACCGGAAGTGAATTTCATTCCGGGTGAGGTCTGGTGTTTGAGTTCCTGGGGTCTGTTGTTTCAAGGGTCTGGTATTTCGAAACCCAACCGCCATTGGGGTAGGTTTACTGTAGAGTACCACCAACTGTATACCTGTTGTACCGATAAATAATTGTGTACTTTGGACAAAGCCTTATCTTGCAGTTACTGCATCGCCACCTTACCCGGTGTTGTACTGGGTGAAGTGCCGGGTAGACATGTTGTAGCTGCCATATAAGTTACCAAATGATTAAAGACACTATCAGGATTTGAAAAAAAATTTGAATGTGCAGGAATAGCTTCAAAGTGAAGGATTCAGTATGTAGAATTCCTTAATAAGATCCTTTTCCAGCTGTTGAATTGAAAGAAAAGAAAACGAGGTTCCAAGATACGATTTCTCTACATTCAAATACGTGTGGTAGTAAGTGTGTTTTTTTCCGTTTCGAGACAGTAATGACTAAACTCTCCGATTCTGTCCTTTTAATTAGGTTGCTTATGGTCTTCTCATTTGCAGGATGTTAGGATACCTGTATGTACGTACAGCTAAAGTCTGATTTTGATGATTTTCGATTTGCTGATTTAGCAAATCACTGATTTAGTAGTGTTCTTTAAGAAAATGCCGTGTATGAAGGCTATTTTGATTGGTACTCAGAGGTATTAAAGGTTATAATCGCCGTAATGGAGCCATCAGAGATACGGTAAGAAAGGAGATAGACCCCAGGGGGTTAACCATTGCATATCAGACATCCCACTCGGGGGTCGTTTCTCTACATCCAAAACAGACCCCAAACTTTCACTAAAATGTGGCGAACTTGGAGGTGGTAGCTGTGACGACATCTTGAAGATCAGAATCTCCTCGCGTTGATGACCAAACACTCAAGAAAGCAAATCAAAGCTGGAACATATTTGAACAGGTAAATATTGCTTTACTTGTGTTTCCACCTTCTCTCGCATGAATACTAGCATAAAATTAAAACAATAAATGATGAGCAATAAATGACTGAGCTTGCAAAGAAAGATGCCTAATAAGATGCCTCGACTCAAACCCACTGGGCCTCAGGCTTTGTCCTTCACACAAGCCTTTGCTAGTCTGAGTCTAAAAATATATTTAAAGTGTGCATTTTGTTTAATCATAGTGGCATTTATTAGGTTCTGATTAAATAGATATTCAAGAAAAGGTTATTCCAAAGTTCAGGTTGATTCGATGTTGGTTTTGATTGCAGGGCGAATTAGTGTAACACGCTTGCCCCTAGCCACTGTGCTGTAATTCTGTGTTTACGGACAGAAAATACAAATACGAATTTCTTCTAGAAGTAGATCGAATTTTGCAGTACGATAGCAACATTACTTACTTGGGCAACGGTTCAGATGAATAAAAATCTCAATACCTTTGAGGTAGTAGAAATGGGTGCGAGGTGTGGATCACGAAATGCCCTTTAAAAATTCTTTTTAGACATTTGAAAGTTAGATTTTTTACGTTAGATAGAGGTCCCTACCTCAGAAGCAATACAGGTTAAAGACGTCAATCTGTTACCTGCTTATTGCCATATACATTTCTAGTTTGAGAAAAGTTCATTTGTTCCTACTCAAAACAGAGTGTGAACATCAGGTACAGAGACCAAAATGCCTAATTACCACCCGGCTTGCTACAAGAGGGAGTTCACATATCCAGGTTCCCCTAAAAAATCGAAAAGTACCGATTTTTGCTCTTAATTTAAAGTTTCCAATCAAAAAATCCCCATCTGAAAGAATAGCTGAAGAGTGTTTGCTTTGGTACAAAAAATTGGGAGGAAATTTCTAATTTGTATAGGAGCAATACGAAATTCAGCCTATGTTTTGATATTGAAATATATAAGCAAATCAAATCACATTTTTCTCTCTTTTTAAAGACTTTCTGGAGCCAAAGACACGGTAAGACATCTATTGAGGGTCAATCTATATGAATTACTATTCGTGGCTGGATTTAAGAGTAGTAGTTCAGCAGCCTGCTGACAGGGCCCCAGACAAAATAATTGCTCTCAGGGCCCCCTTCAGACACCATCCAGTCGCACTAAAGGGGACAATGACGTCGCTTAGGACACTCTAAAGGGCCCCACCCATAAGTGTGACAGGGCCCTTTTCCTTAAAATCCGCCGCTGTTGTTCATTATGACACATATTGGTGGCCTCAAAATATTTGTTGCACCTTTAAATTGCACTGAGTTGCCAATTCAAATTGACGCACTCATGTGGACCATCAGTGGTCTGACAACTTCGGGACCACTCGGTACCATTATGTTACATATTCATGACTAACAAGTCTGTGGAATTCACTGGGTCAATACGCAAGCGCAATGTGATCGGAACCTTCAAAAAATTTGTTTGATTCCAGTGTCCCAGTTCAGCAAGCGGCTGTGTCAAGGTGAATGGTTTTTTTACCTCTTCGGATCAAATCTTTAAGGAGACTATTACATGGTTAGAAAAGAAAAAATTACTCAATATGCTATACCTTTGAAAAGCATTGCCTAAGCCTCAATAATATATAATAAATACTGGTTTTATAAAGCACAAGTTTTTCATTCAGATCACAGCATGTTGTTATTATTACTACCGCTGCCACTCAGGAAATGTCAAATCCAATTCGCGTCAACCTTTAGGTTCGAAGCTGGCCAAACGCACAATCGATCAGCACTGAGAGTGTAAATTATCACCTAACAAGATACACCGAAATATCACTTGGGGGTCAACAAAGCAATAGGCGGTTAGGGTTAAAGTGCCTTGCCCACGTGCACAAAACAAATTGCCGCAGCGGGCTCGAACCAGTACCTTAAGATCATGCGGTCAGCGGTCATATCATGCGACCACCACAGCCTATAAGATTAAAATATTAAGCTTTTGTTGTCTCAGTTTGTAATCGTATTCATCATAATCAATGAGTAGGGCATCTTGAAGTTGTAATGTATCTGGCAAAGGGACATGTGAAAAAAGTCGTTATTCGGAGCTGCAGGTGGCGACGCCCCCAGGGAATAATATTTACTTGGGGGGTGGGGGGAGAAGGAGGACACGACCTGCTCGATTTGGGCATTTGGATTTCCAAACGGTAATTTATGGAATTATTACATGCATTTTATTCGGCAGCTCGGTCGTGATTAAAAAATGCCTAGATTGTTCAATAAATTTTAGTAATATCATTGATAGGAAGATTAACCGATTGCGCTTCCACCTCTATAGTGAAACCGATGGGTTGCACAAAATGAAGTGGGAGAGGTGGGGGGGATCTTTCAAATCAGGTAAGCCAGCTCTATACTCTGCGTCATAATTCGGGACTAGCAAACATGAACGTTGCTGTTATGTGTTCTCGCCACATGAACCAGATTATTATGAGATAGCACGCCCTTTTGGCGGGGGAAGCGGCGTTACGTTCCAAACTGCCAAGAAATTATGAGCCAGAGTATAGATGAACGAAAACTAGAGAACAATACGTCTTGTATTAGTTTCAATCACTAGACTGCTTACCTTGAATTGATGGACAATATACCTAACGAAATTGAATCCATTCAGACTTAGCCAGCGACCAAGGAATACCGCTCCGACATGGCAAAGGTTGGAGATTTCAAAAGGAAGAAAGACAAGAGACCACAAGACGAGGGACTCATTCTTTGCCAGAAAGTCTGGACAAAGACCCAGTTTGCTCCAGCACTGACAAAGACCGTCGATGATGTCAAGATGCGTTAACTCGGCATCTACGACCTGTAGCAATGCATGGAGAAAAAACGTTTTCAGAAGCAAATTCTTAAGTTGTTGGCATCCCTCTAAAGACTCGAAAGGAGGCCTGTCCAGAACATTAACAAGTAATTGAGGTTGGCCATGGGAACATGTGTATTACGTGGGGACTGGTTGGTTAAAAATCCCGAAAGGAGCAAGCAAATAGCAATCGGTATTAAGCGACGACCCATCAGGCAAAACCCTAGGAAGGACATAAGTCGCAGAGTGTAATTTTGAACGGTTAGTAATCCAGTCCCTCATTGACCTTATAGTGAGGAAAATCGCCACAGGTGCCTCTAGTTGGAGAGTATTCTTTCTCGGCATCACTGGTAGTAGGGGACGAAACGCTTGATGAGAGAAAACTCTGAGAGTAGATTCCCTAGTTGCTTGCTACCCTGAGTGATGAGGTCAGCAGCTCTTTGCAAAAACAAGGACCGCTATGGTAGGTCCGGACAAGGGACAAGCAGTCAACTGCGTGATTGACGCCCAGCTTGGGTATTTGATTCCTGGTCATGCCGAAAGTAAGTCTAGAATTAGAGGCAGAACCAGAGGATGACCCGCAGCAGATCTTCCACCATTGGCCGAAACAAAGGTGTGAGGCCAAAACTTGGCCGACCTTCTGGACCACTCGAGTCGGGAGATTGGAGGGAAAGCGTAAAACCGCTAACACCGACCAGCTGATCTACAGAGTGTCTGCTGCATATGCATTCGGATCCCAAGATTGAGTGCAGTATACGGGTAGTTGCTTGTTCGAGGCCATCGCAAATAGATCATGGAGGGAACAACCATGTCATTGGAATAGCTTTGGACAGAGGATCGTTGCTGGGAATGTATTGAACCAACAAGTGATCTGGAGGGCTGCAATGGAAATGGGACATTGAACCAAGTCCACTAGCTGCAGAGTTCCAGCAACTTGATCAAGCAACCACTGAGCCTGGACCTGAACGCAACATCATCCTTGGTGGCAAGGCCACCGGTTTTGTTGCTCTCCCTGGAGTGGGAGAGGCTAGACCTTGTTGAAGATTTAACACAGCCCCCAGAAACGGAGGTTCATGAGATTCGACTTTGACATTCACCAGGAAACCCAGGGATTGAACTATCCTGAACTGTACAAAAAAATGATGCCAAGCATGGGGGGGGGGGGGGGGGGTGGGGGGAGTGCAAACACCCCTTCCAAGCGGCCATCTGATTCTCCCAAAGTGAGAAACAAGATAAGGCTGTCATGCAAGTAAGGCTTTCATGCAGTGAAGGAATTTTGTGTATCCGATGTACCTTTTAAAAATTTAGCAATTACGCTTGATTTTGCATATTAATTAGCTCATTTGCATACTTAATTTGCCCGAAATACGCCCGAAATCGAAATCATTCGAGACCTCTCCAACCGCTCTCCTTCCACCACGTTATCATATTATACTGCCTTAGCGGAACTTCCTGAAACTTGTAAACAAGCCTTGCTGGAAAATTTTTCGTAAATTATGCAAATTAGATCTTATTTAGCATATTTTACGCCCAAAATCTACTCAAGTCGAGAACTTATGGACTCGCTCCTTTCCCCCAAGTTCACCATCGTAGCCGTGACGGACTCAGATAAATCTACACAGCAGGTGAACACGGACAGCGAGCAAACAGACCGCCATGACAGACCGACAGACGGACAGACAGACGGACGACAGACCGACAGAGAGACAGACAGACAGAAACGTTATTACTAAGTCTCTCCCTAACAAGTTCAGGCCGACGACATAAAATAAAATCCTGCCGGGTGTGCAGGCCAAGAAATACGTAATTAAAATCAATTAGCCCTAAGTTATGCCCTCAAATTGAGAATCCACGTTCCTACGTATTTGGTAGTAGGGCGTACAGTATATACTATGCAAACCTTATCTATTTTGCAACCCAAGCTGGCCAAGCTAGCCTGGTTTCCACATAACTAAACTATCGGGTTGTGGACGCTGTTTCGGACCGACCGAGTCAAAGTTCCAGATAGGTGATTCCAGTCAACGGTTGTGGAAAAGGCATAAAAGCAGAATGGGCAGAATCGCCTAAAAGTAGAATGGGCTGCAGAATCGGCATAAAAGACCCAAAAAGTAGAATGACGAACTATGCAGAAGAGGAGAATGGACATGGCAGAATCGGCAGAAAGCAGAATGGGGAGAATGGCAAAATATGAATAATACCCGGGTAGCATTGCCAGAATCGGCAGAAAAGACAAAAAGTAGAATGGACGGAATATGCA